>JAQFZN010000173.1:0-43738 GCA_034687075.1 Geophilus carpophagus
TAAAAAATATGAAAATTCAAGAATTAATGTTAAAAAATATGAAAATTCAAGAATTAATGTTAAAAAATATGAAAATTCAAGAATTAATGTTAAAAAATATGAAAATTTAAGAATTAATGTTAAAATAATTATAAAATTTAAGAATTAATGTTAAAATAATTATAAAATTTAAGAATTAATGTTAAAATAATTATAAAATTTAAAAATTAATGTTAAAATAATTATAAAATTTAAAAATTAATGTTAAAAGAATTATCAAATTTTACAATTATGTAATTTTTATTATTTATCTTATATTTGCTTATGAGTAATTTAGTAAGGACATAGTCTGTTTCTAGCACTGTTTCCTAGTAAATTCTCTAATTTATCTTTTCTACAACTTATTAATCATTGTCTTGATTTGTCCTTCACATTATTAATGGAGTTTACTCAAATACATGTGACTACTTAAAGGACAGTGCATGAACCAGTTGTGAAAAAAATAACAAAAAAGTAAATAAATGAAAAAATTGAATGCAGCAATTTTTATTCAGATTTAAATTGATACTATATAAACATCTTGATAAGAAAAAAAATTGCTGAATTCTGTTTTATCGATTATCTGAAATGATTATTTGAATATTGTTGAATCAACATTATAACAATAGCTACATTGAATTTTTTTGATTAGTTTTGTTGATTTTGTTTGTTTTAGTTCCTTATTTCAATTTTAATCAACAAAAAAAAACAATCAACAAATATAATTAAAAAATTTCGTTTTTTTTTTAAATATGATTTTTCGGTGATTTTTTTTTAGAGTTTTTTGATTATTCAGCGATATTAATAAAATAATAAAAAATCGAAATAATGAAGCTGATGCTTAGAGTATCGGTCTGTGTGTAGACCTAGTTCCACGTGCGGCCTTGAGTTGTCATTTTGAAAAGAAAATGAAACACGTCTGCCAATTTTTAAATACTTGTTTGGCTTTTTACGTTAATAAATAAAGCTGGTAGGATAAAAACATATTTTTATTGAGTTTTATGTAATGGAAAAAGATTATAATTAAATATCAATATTGGTCATTGAGATCGATATTGTTTAGTTGGAAATTGAAGGAGATGTTATCTGATAATAAATAAAGAGATTGAAAATTGACACGTGCATCAGAGTGGAAAAAGTATGGAGGGTCAAATGTGATCGAAAGTTGAAGTTGTCACATTCTTTTAGGGTGATTGAATGGAAATTTGATGATGTGATTGTATAGGGAGTTAAGAATCGATTTCTTTTCAAATTTAGTTTTGTTTCAATGGTTTAGAATTCGGTAGAAATGATTTTAAAATTATTAAAATAAATGTGAAAAATTGATTATTTTGTTTAAAAATTGTGGAAAAATCTGGTATTTTATTAAAAAATATAAAAAATTTATTACATTTCTTTAAAAAATTAAAAAAATTGGAATTTTTCATTAAAAATATCGAATTTTTCATTTAAACAATTTAAACGTATCATAATACCAAATTAAGAATTAAATATCGATTTTTTGAATATTACATAACATTTCATGGAAGTTTAATAATAAATAATCGATATTTCGCTATAAATGTCATTTCGAAACATACCACACTACCTTTATCGATTTTAACCAGCACTAAATATACTAATCAGTTAAATATTTGGTTAGATCTAGTTACTTATCGCTATTTGTTCCTGTTTTAAATCAAATTTTATCACATTAATTACACACAAACGTGTGACAAGTTCTGTGAATGAGTAAATAATAAAGTCCATTGGAAAACAATTACAGGAAATGATAATTTATTTATTTCTTTAAAAAAAAAAACGAATTATTTATGATTATCTTTGCAAACTTTAGATCTTTATTAATTATTTTTAATTTTTCTTTGTAGACATCACAAGAAAGAATGACAATCAAAGAAGAAGATGAAGAAGATGACGTAGGTCACAAAAAAACCTCATTTTCAGTACAACCGCCATTAGAAGAGCAAGATGAAGAAGAACAAGAAAATATGGATATGTATTGGGATGATCCTTTCATTCCACCACCTCCAGATGGAGGTGAGACGAATTGATTTTGTTGTTTGGTCAGACATAATTAGACTGGAAAATGAATTTCCAGTTCACTTTTTCAATGGAAAATGAAGTTCTAGTTCACTTTTCAATGGAAAAATTGAAATTACTCTTCACTTTTCAATGAAAAAATGGAATTTCAGTTTAATTTTGTAATGCAACTGAAATTCCAGTTTTCTTTTTCAATGGAGAATGAAGTTTTAGTTCACTTTTCAATGGAAAAATGGAATTTTAGTTTAATTTTTAAGGCAACTGAAATTCCAGTTCACTTTTTCAATGGAAAATGAAGCTTTAGTTCACTTTTAATGAAAAAACATATTTCCAGTTTACATTTCAATGAAAAAACATATTTCCAGTTTACTTTTCAATGAAAAAACATATTTCCAGTTTACTTTTCAATGAAAAAACATATTTCCAGTTCACATTTCAATGAAAAAACATATTTCCAGTTTACTTTTCAATGAAAAACAAATTCCAGTTCATTTTTAACAAAAAAAAATGGAATTCCAGTTCATTTTCAACAAAAAAATGGAATTCCAGCTTACTTTTGAACATGAAAAATGGAATTCCAGTTCTCTTTTTAACAAGAAAAATGAAATTCTAGTTCTTTTATAATTGCACATGAAATTCCAGTTCTCTTTTTAAAAAGAAGAATGAAATTCCAGTTCTTTTATAATTGCATGCGAAATTCCAGTTAACTTTAACAATAGTAACCCATTTACACAATAACTTTCTGTTTAAAAATGCACCAAATTTGAGATCAAATCATTTTATTTTTATGAATAATTGTATCACAAGAATACTTTAAACATCTAAGTAAATGTAAGTACTTAAAACAGTCAACTTGAAACATTTTACTTGCTTCAATCTAACTCAATTCAAAATGGCTGCCACTTATCACTGCCAAAAACAAAATTAAAAACAAAAACGGGCTTATAAACAACCACAAGTCTTGTTTTTGACGACATTTTTTATGTCACTTTCTGTTGAGAAAAACCTGTTTATCGAGATAAACAAGAAAAACTGTTTCTGTTTTTAGACATTGAACAGGGCTAATGTTTCAAGTTAAGAAGAAGCTATTGATAATGGCTTCTGAGGATGAAACCATTTATTCAACCCATTGAGTGTTCTTATGGGTATTACTTGGATAAATGGAGAGATTTCATGGGTCAATAGATAGGTCATTGGATGAATGGTAGGTAAGTTAATGGGTCTTTAGGTTGAAATGGGTTAGTGGGTAAGAAATCAATGCCACAGCTAATGCGTCTGGATGGGTACTCAGGTCTGTGGGTAGAGAAAAAACAAAAATAATCATTTAACTTAAGCTTATGTAGCAAATATTTTCTTATTTAATAAAAAGATTTTCAGTTTAGATTTTTTAAATGTATTTTATTAATGAATAATACATTGTTATTAATACAACAATGAAAAAATCGTGGAAAAGTATTATATTGGATTATTAACCCTGAAATAAACTATTATTATTGATCTTGAACTTAATAATCCATTTTATGATGCACCTGCAAATGATGTGCACCTGTTGTTTTGATGTTTTGGAAATTCTACAGCAACAAAATTTCAAAACAACCACATGATTTCCGTTGACTAAGTACAATTACAGTGTACTCACCCTAAAATAATCGTTTTCTATTCCAGTGGGAACAATAAGCTTATGTTGACAAATGTTAACAAACAGTAGTTAAGTATAGGAAAAGTTTGTGGAATTTTTAGAAAAATATGAAGTTTTGTATGTTTGTAGAAATAGATGAAATACATGTTCTACTAAAATTCTATTAAAATTTCACAGAAGTTTTAAAAAATAAGCAAAAAAGTTGCAATAGGTTGCAAATTGCAAAAAAATTGCAAAAATGCAAAATAAAATGCAATTTTTTGCCCCCTAGTATTTACAGCATAACCAAGATCAGGCTTTCCTGTACATATTAGAACATAGGTGCCCAGACTTTATCCCGACAAGAGCCGAAAATCCTAAACTCAGAATTTCAACTTAAATCTGTATTCATTTCTTAAATCATTTAAGTAATAGAATGTTATTTGCACTTATAAATCGCTTATAAAATCCTATTTCTCAAAGAAGAAATATTGAATTATTTTTTTTTGTCGGCATTGGCCAGAGCCACATTAAAGACCTAGGAGAGCCGCAGTTTGGGCACGTCTGTATAAGAACATGCATCATACCCAACATCAACAGACACACTGTTGCTATTAGGTATGATGTATTTGCCATCTGTCAACATTATTGTCACTGTGTTGGGCAGGAGGTATGGTTCTTGGGGGAACACTACAATATATCACTACACAACTTTTTGCTGTAATGACCTTTTAGACTCATGGATGGGAATTTGATGTAGATCTAATATATTTATTTTAAAATATTTTCAGGTTGGGGCTGGGTCATTGTATTTGCCTCATTTGTATGTAACATGCTTGTTGATGGCATTGCTTACTCATTTGGAATATTCCTTTTGGAGTTTGACAACCATTTTAAAGCTGGCAAAGGAAAAACGACATGGGTTGGCTCACTTTTATCTGGCTGCTACCTGAGTGTTGGTAAGTATATTGTATCGAATAATTTCTAAATGAAAATACAAATATTTTTTTATTAGGTCCGTTCGTAAGTGCCTTAACAAACCGTTATGGCTGTCGGCCGGTCACCATAGCAGGCAGCATTCTGAGTTGTGTAGCTTTCCTACTTAGTACAGTATCACCCAATATAGATTGTCTCATGCTTACTTATGGAGTCCTAGCAGGTAAGATAATCATATCACAGTGGTGGATACAGGGGCATTGTGATGGGAGCGAATGCTTACCCCTGGACGAATAGGGTACCAGTGCCATAAACATTGAATTGAAAAGAATATACCCATACCTTGCTTCACGGCTTAGATACGTTTCAGAAAAGTTGGCTGTAAAGCAAAAAGCTGTATAACGAATCATTGTGCACACAGCATTTTTTTTGTCTGTATAACGAAATTTGTGGGCAGTAAATCGAAAAAGGCCGTTATAGCGAGGTATAGGTGTATTTTGTAATATTTGAATTTTTTTTTTAAATTTTGCAATGTAAAATTATTATTCGATTTTGAGTGATTAAAATTTTTAAAATTTCATTTTATTTATTGGAAAATTTGTGCATTGCTCCCTATGGCAAAATTGTCTGGATCCACCACTGTCATATTATTATATATATATTCTAAATATTTATATTTATTGTTATTATTTTTATTTAGGTATTGGATTCGGCTTAATTTATCTGCCTGCTATAGTCAGTGTTGGATATTACTTTGAAACAAAACGAGCATTTGCTACCGGCCTAGCAGTTTGCGGATCCGGTGTTGGCACTTTTATATTTGCACCACTTTCACAGCAATTGCTGCAATACTATGACTGGAAAGGAGCCACAATAATTATGGCAGGAGTAATCCTTAATTGCATGGTAGGATAAACAATATTTTAAAAGTATTTAAGAACTCTTTTGTTGTAATTTTTCAAAGCAACAGCCATTTTTGATTTGCATCTTAACCTAATGGTTAGTTCACACTGAGATGTAACTTAAGAAAAGTAAAGTAATGTACGAAAAGTTTGGGTTCACATTGCTTACTGTGGTAATTATAAAACAACCAATCAGAATAGACATTATTGGATTTAGATCCAGAACAGTGTGAACACCAGTGTGAACTAACCATTAGATTTTGACTAGATAACATTTTAAATAAACAAATAATTTACTACAATAATGAAATTTGTATCAATTGTCAAGGTTGTTGGAGCTTTGATGCGCCCTCTTGAAGTAAAACCTAAAAAACAAGACCCTCGCCAAAAACCATTACTACAACGAATAGCTGAAGAAAAAAAATGGCAGATGGAAAGAGGATCAATCTGCGGCAGTGCATACTTCATGGTACAACTACCCGACGGTACAATGGAACGCCGACCCAAGTACAACATCAACATGGAACCTGGGGTTCACTCCAGTTTCAACTTAGATCAATTTGGTAAAGTTCCTGATACCCCTGTGTCTGGAATGCCTCTTCCACCGATTGCGGAAAACGGAAAACCAACAGACACCGACGGATCTGGATCCGGATCCGGATCAGCAGATTCGGGCGCTGGATCAACCGTAAAAATGATGATTGGATCAGGATCGGTCACAGATTGTGCTCGACCATCACCAACACCGAGAGCGAGTTTAGTACCGGTGGTAAGGGTCAGCGGAAGCCGGTTACCTAACGGAATACCGAAGAATTACAGCGTACCGATACTCGAAGGAATGGCGCGAAGAAATGGCGGCATTTTACGACAAGATTCTTTCGGAAAACTGAGTTTCAGCAACGTAGCGATGGGAAATGACATGCGCAAACACAGTTTACGTCTTAAAGTCTCTTCCGGTAGTTTAGCAGGACAAAGCGGCGGAAGAAATAATAATTATTCGGTAGAAGAAGTTTGGGTTAAGGTTGGAGATGGCGGATTGGGAAGTGCTGTAACAGTTACGGATAGGCAAAGACCGGAAAAGAAGGAATATAACAGACCCATGTACCGGAAAGATATTTTCTACAGTGGAAGTATTCGGAATTTACCAGAATACACACACTCGCAAAGAGACATTAATATTTATCGTAGTAGCGTTACGTCGATACCGAAAACTTCGGTGATTGTTTTGACTACCGATCAAGGAGATGGTCAAGCGCCACAAGTTGTTATAGCCCGTCTTCAAGAATCGACTATGTGTCCATGTGTACCGGAGACGATGAGACACACATTTGCAGCCATGTTGGATTTTTCTCTGCTCATGGATCCTGTTTTTCTAATGATTGGAATAGGAAATGTTTTTGGAATGCTCGGCTTTTATGTGCCATTTTTTTATATTTCTGATTGTGCCGTGAAGAAAGTAAGTTGAATTGATGTTGTGGGGGTTAATGCAGTGGTTTCTTTTTATGTTTATTGGGGTTAGTTTTAGCATTTTTATGCAAATCAGAGTTCTGCACTTGGAGCATTAAATTTGAAATTTAGATTTTTTTGGAATTTTTTTTGGAATTTTGAATAGCAGCAACTTTATTTAAATTTTAAAAATTGCAAATTTCAAAAAGAAATGCAAAAAAGTTGCAAATTTCAAAAAAAAATACAAAAAAATTGCAATTTGCAAAATTAAATATAAAAAAATTGCAATTTGCAAAATCAAATATAAAAAAGTTGCAATTTGCAAAATCAAATATAAAAAAGTTGCAATTTGCAAAATAAAATGCAAAAACGTTGCAAATTGCGAAAAGAATTGCAAAAAGAATACAAAATTCTTTAGAAATAGATATGCATGGCTGGATATACTGTAAAGGCACCCTGGGCTAGTTACATTTTGAGTGCTCCAAAAACAAACTGTTAGTTATATTTTTTGTTATAACGGGTGGGGAGCCCTACAAACTTATGAGCCCTTGTTTAAGAGCCTTTTAGCCATATTGTAAATATGAAAATATGAATGCTTTGTATATTGATTTAATACTTTTTTAAAATATTTTGTAGGGTATTCCTGCTGACAAAGCTTCTTTTTTGCTTTCTATTATTGGAATAACCAATACTTTTGGAAGGATTTTTGTTGGTTGGTTATCGGATCGACCGAATATGAACTCTCTTTTACTCAACAATATATGTGTCATTCTAAGTTCAATCTGTGTATTTGCCATTCCTTTTTGTGAAGATTATACAAGTTTTGTTACTGTATCATTATGCTTTGGGCTTTTTATTTGTAAGTATTTTATAACTTTAATTTGTTGTAAAAACTAAAAAAAATGTATTTTTCTTTCAAATGAACAGCTGCCTACATTTCCCTTACGTCCATCATTCTTGTGGATCTGCTAGGCTTGGACAAATTAACGAATGCCTTTGGTCTTCTCATTCTTTTTCGTGGAGTAGCATCTATGGTTGGCGCCCCGCTGGCAGGTTTGTGTGAATTTAGCAATTGAGACTACATCAATACTTCGCTACATGGCCGGAATACATTCTTGGAAAGTAGATATGTAGGTGATTTAGCAAGTTTTTTGGCCGTAGTCGAAAAAATCAGACTATAAATCAAAATTTACTCATAATTACAAAAAGGTGTTGTAGTGAATTGCTGTATTATAAAGAGAGGCCATATAACGAGGAAATGATGTAATAATTTTAGAAATACGTAATTTTTAAAGCTGAGATTATAATTTGAAATACAGTTTGCTCGTTTTAATTACACTTGACATTCAGATTAATCATTAATCAATTATAGTTGAAGTTTATTATAAAATGAAAACTGATAAAGCAAACAAGATTAAAATTTTCCATTTTAAATCATATTGATTTAATGTCAGAATAATTTGTTACAAAAAAAATCTTTTCAAACTATGCATTAAATTCCAAAAAGAAAATCCTATATAATTTTCTGCACTAATAACACTTAACATTCCACATTGATGTGTTTGCAAATTACATAAGTATATCCCTCCAAGCACCATCCTGTTGACAAATGTCACAAGCAGTAGTTGGGTATAGGAAAACTTTTTTAAATAATTTTTAGAAAAATCTGAAATTTTTCAAGTTTGTAGGAATAGATGAAACACATGTTATATTTAAGTTTCAGAATGATAACAAATTTAAAAAAAAAAGTTATTTAGAATGCAAATTTTCTACCCCTTACTGTTTACAGCATAAGCAGAATCAGGCTCTCCTGCATATGATAGAACATGCATCATACCCAATAGACTTAAGTACAACGCTTCTTAAAAGTTGTACCCTAGTGACAGATTTGGTGGAATTCTTATATTTTGTTCTCTAATTGCAGACAAAATTAAAGAATTTTATGACTATTTTTTTAAAAATAATGTGTCGTATATCTAATCATTACAATTTATTTAATATAATATTAATATACATAATAATATACTTTAATATATTATTATTAATAATAATCTAAAACATGAAACACATTGAATTTATAAATATTTGATGCCACCTGGCAGAAAATGTGTGCAACAAACTACAACGCTCTGAAATATAGCCTTATACTTGTTGACATTTGGGTGGGAGGTATGGTCCTTGGAGGGATATACATACTTTACCAATACATCATCAACCAAGCGTCCTGGTTAATTATGATTTGGCCTAACCAAATTGAACTCTCCTGTTATTTCAAAAAGAAGCTCATTTGAAAGAATAACAAAAATATTTCATAAGATCGCATTTATGTTATTATAAAAACCAACATAACGAAATAAATTTTTGGTCTCTTGAGATACATTATAATGGGATCTAAATGCAATTTATTTATTTATCTATTTTATTATTTCTTTAGGGACCTTATTCGATGCTACAGGGAACTATAATTTTTCCTTCTATGTAGCTGCATTACTTATCTTCATGGCTGGTATAATCAGTTTCCTCATTCCCTGTGTTAAGAGATGCTATGAGAGAAAATTAATACGACAACAAGAAGAAATGGACAGACAGAATAATGATGTAAGATCCGGTGTACCCGGATCAGTAATTGGTGGAATGGGAGAAGCTGCTGTTTAATTTCTTCTATATTTGTTTTGATTAACTAAATAAATAAACAAACTGTCCAATAAAAGCAACCAGGTAAAAAGAAGAAGAAAAAAGGTGATTTAAAACAGATCAAAACAATTCTTTTTTTCATTGAGATGTAAAGTGCACGCACCAATGCATTTTGAATCTTCTGGCTTTGATGCTAAAAGATGAAAGCATCTAAAAACAGTATAAGTTATTGTTTTTGCCATATTTTTTTGATTAGACTATCAACTCTTGTGTATACCATTTAGATGTGTGTGAGAATTTTTTTTCTTTTTGTTTTTTGGTGGAAAACTTAGATTCTTTTCATTATTCATCATCATTGTATTATTAATTTTTTTAAAAGAAAAAGTTGGAATTTATAGAAAATTGTAAAATTTCAACTGTCTTGTTGTTTCTTTTTCTCTATTGACTTATATTTCCTATAACTCAGGGAAACTGACTTGAATAATATTTTCTTTTCTTTTTCTTTTTGTAGCAGAAGAATTATGTGATGAAAATAATTATCAGTGATTTGAAAATTTTTCAATTTAATTATTAATTTACATTTTTTTTCTTTATTTTATTCAGTTGATTTAAGTGTTATGTATTTTTTTCTGCTTCTATTTGTAATGCTTGAATGAGAGTTGACATTTTTAAAAAGTGACAAAAATCAGAATGAATCAGGCTGTGAGGTGGGAGATTTTAAATAAGTATTTTTCTCCTTCATCTTCTTTTCTTTATTTCTTATTTTAAAAAAACTATTGAAAACTTGCTACGTTATTGTGTCATGTTTCCCCTGCTGTGCTCCTTTTGAAGTGTAGCATGCAATTATATTGACAAGTATATTCATCACTTAGTCAATAATTTTTTGTTATTTTTCTGCTGAAGTTTAGAAAATGAAAACTTCAAATAAAACAGTAGATTATTATTATTAATATTGTGTTTAACTTTTTTAAACTTAATTCAATTTAATGTGTGAAATAACAAATACAGCAAGCAGAATGGAAACTATGCAAAATCATGCTGGATTCACAACTTACATCATTGCAATGCTGTATTTGAAAAATACTGTATTATTTTATGATTTTTTTCTGAGAAGAGTAAAAAATATCCATGACATTTACCACATTTTCACACATGTTCTCTGCCCAAAGTTTGGGAACTGCTGTACTAGACATTCTTTAACTGAATCTGAGCATCAAAAAATTGTTGTTCTGTTTATTTAATGAAATTTAAATTACTGAGATATCTTGCACTCCACCTGTTGTAAAATCTGGTATAGCTTATGGGATATATGTGTGAAAATAATGTCTTTTATGAACTTAGTTATTGGCCAATATTGAATTTTAATTGTGATTAATTGCATCAGTGGTGTCATTACAAAATTTTGACAACCAATAATGCAAAATGGCAAAAAAATTATTATTTTCTTCATTGGCAATCGCCAAAAGCTGTAACAACAGGCTGATTGACACCACGGGATTTATCCCATTTAAATCTGATTTGAGCTTAAATTGAAACTATTTGCTTATCCAGCATGGTTATGCTTGCAACTTATCAAAAGGTTCATCTATTTGAAGATTAATCTTTAACTCCATCTATGGATCAACTTCTGAACTATGCATTATTTAATTCTTGATTGATTTGATTTTTCTAATTTTTCTTCACATGTACATTTATTAACACTTATGAATGATGGGTTAACAGGAAGAATTACACAAAAATATATTTGAATAACAACTGATACATTTGTGTGACTTAAACATATTTTTATTGGTTTAGAATAAAAGTTCAACAGTCATCACTTAATTATTTGATAGAAGAGAGCATTTTAAATTTGGGAACACTGATACTGAATTCTCCTTTGAGATCTACTAAAACTATGATTAATGTCACACAAGTATCAAGAAGAGAATTATTTTTCCATGACTTAACCATAACCCACACATATAATGGAACTTATACTACTTTCTTCAGTGATGTTGTTTATCTACTAATCTTAACTATTATTATCTAAATGAACAAATTTATGATTTATTCTGCAATATTATACTATACCTGCTTTGTTTTCTACTGATGCTAAACATGACTTCTAAGGCATTACCAAATCATCAACATGTGAGAAACATTTTAGGCAGGCCTAAGTGTATAATTTATTATAGTATTACACTATAATGCCCTAAGATCATTAATTTACGTATGGGATAGTGCATACATGCACAAATGCAAATTATTGACAAATCAACAGCACAACTTAATAATCTTAGGGTATTTTAGTATTAATTTTAATATTAATCCATCCAAAACCCTAACAAATGCAGGTTAATTCTCGATTTTCATGGGTTGTATGGAGACTACTGATAAACAATAGCGAGTTTGTGCAAGACAGAGTGGTATTGAGGTGTTGGCAATGGGGCAATTGCCAAGGGTGCTGTATCAGAAGCGCTGTGGGTCGAATTTCAGGGGTAGCCAAGTTTCTGGATACTTAAAATGTGATCTCTAGAGGAGTTTTGTTTACTTATGGTATTTTCTTGCAATTTTTGTGTACTTTATTAATTCAATTTTGTGGCAAATTGTAATATGTGGCCAAGACGTTGTCGCATTTGACCAAATTTGAAATGATGCTATTAAGTGACTCGAATTTAATAATGATGTCTTACACAAACTCACTAATGTCATCAAGAGTGGTTCCCACCAGTGTTACCTAAAGCTGGTTGTTCAAATATACCTGCAACTGACAAAATTCAATATTTTTGAATAACAAATCCCAGGGTTTTATCTCTTACGGTTTGTCGAGATAAAAATCGCTTTCTATCGCACATTTTTTGTAAATTTTGTGCTTTTAAATCAACTGGCATTGTTGATTTACATAAAATTAATGCTGTTTAAACACAAAATGCCAATGGCTTCCATTAATATGCAAATTGAATAAATCGCCCATCGATAATCGAGTTTTGTTAAATTTATAAAAATATTATTGTCTGTAATGAAAATATTGCAAGTTTTATAACATTTCATTCGCAGTTTTATTGGAACAAATGACAATTCAGTATCAGGATATTCCAAATGATGCATTTTGTTGAGTTTATGTGACTGTTGAAACTTTTATTCATTCTTTAAGACTGTTTATGCGATTTACATAATTTGCAATGTTTTTATTGCAGAGTAGATAATGTAGCCATATGTAAGTGAAATTAAATTCACTTTACACAGTACAATAATTTAAAATTAACCACCAATTAATTATATGAATTAATTTTGGTTTCATTAACTTTTAAACATTTTTTGATTTAATTTGTTCTAATTTAAATTTAGTTATTTCCTTTAAAGGTAATGTTAATTTGTTTTAAGATTGTGTTTTGTTTTAAATTTTTAAATTATCTTAAATGCTTTTTAATTATCAAACTGTACAACATAGCAATAAAAATAAGCATTTTGATGAAATTTCAGTACGGCAGTTGTAGTATTTTTATATTTTTGCTACCAAAATTTATTTTATTTATTCTATTTTGAAATTATAAGAAAAGAATGATTCTAACATGGGGATTTTTTTGATATTCCATTAATCGAAATAAATGTTCTTATTTTCTCATTTGGGTGTTTATATGCAGAATTAAAGCATCAAAAATAAATGAAAAACTACTTTTATGTCTTTGATTTGATTACAATTCAATTCAATTCAATTTAATTCAATGTATACTGGCAGTTTTCATGATTGATTAGAACAAATTCTCTCTTATCACCATTATCCTTGACCTGTTGTGACAACAAATCAATTTCCTCTTGACGTGCAGGGATTTTACGAGAAGAAATACGATAAAAACCTATTTCAACAAAATTAATTATTAATGATTGAAATCAGTTAAAAATATTTTCAAAATCACTTGAATGATGCCCATCCTTTTCTCCACAGCCATATTCTAAAATGGAGTCTCCTTCAGCTCTCACCAGGGTGAAAATCCAGTGAGTGTCCACATAACTTCCGTCATCCACTACAAATGTTAATAGTAAAGTTGAATAAAGAATTCTTTGAGATTAGTTGCTTGCATTTACCTTGCAAATGAGCAGAGAAGCGACCGGGTTGACCATCAACAGGTGTGAATTTTGTGTGCAAAACATTGTTATCGCTAAATAAAAATTGAAAATTAATTCAAACTCGAATCAGTTGGTGAAATAAGGAAGTTAACATGATATAAACAGCCACATTTTAAGAAATTTAACAAAAAAATACATATATACAACTGAAACAATATTTCCAATAACTCCACAAACCGGAACGATGTTGCAAAATCTCACAAACTGGAACTTCGTTCCGGTTTGCTACAGTATATTTCGAGCACTGAATCTATTATAAATTCATATCTACTTACGAAGATTGATTCCTGAAATGTGAAGTTGCTAAAAAGTCAGATCCTGCTGCCTCAATTTTATATTGTACACATTCTCTTCTGGTTTTAGCATCTCTTTGTTTTTCACAATTACTGCTAATTGCAATCCATATACCAGTAAGCTAATAATATTACACTTGAATTAAAATTTAAACTAAATAAAAGTTTGTTCTTTACCTTGCTGGTATCAAGGTTCTCTCCTGCTGCTGGTGGTTTTGGGCATGCTCCTTCATGGAGTTCAGGACCATGATCTGAATGGGCCAAGATAGGCAAAATGAAAACAAACAGAAGAGTTAAGCAAAGCATGATGTCTTGTGTGTTGAACCAAGATAATAATGAGCTTTGTACTTGATGTTGCATTTATACCATCATTTTAAGTGTTTGAATAACCAGTTTCTCTACAAGATTGTAGAAAAAAAATTTGCATGAATTATGTACCAAGGACTTTGCCCTTGAAATCCCAGCATTCTCTTATGGTCACTACACTTTTCAATGATTTAAAACTAGTTAGAAAGTCCGGGCTAGTTCATGGCCACTTTTTTATAGGTAAACATGTCATTTTAGATGACATTGGTGCATGTTTAACTCTTCTTGCTGTTGGCTGAAAGTTTTTTTTAGGTATTTTAAAGAGTTGAATTGAATATAATATGTTTTGTCTTTCAGAAGGTCACAAACCTTAGATTTTTTTAAGTTTTATATATATATATATATAGTTTAAGCATGCCTTCATAAACAAAGGTAAGGAAAATTTTAAATTAGCAAATAATAACTGCAAAATATAAATAAATAAATAAAACCATGAAATGTCAATCTACTTTATATGAATTTCCAATGGGATTACAATGTATTACAAATTGAACTTGCTACATATTTTTAATTCAATTTATATTGGCAGTTTTCATGGTTATATCGAACCAGTTCTCTATTATCTCCATTATCCTTGACTTCTTGCACCAACAAGTCAATTTCTTGTTGTGCTGCAGGGATGTTACGGGAATATATACGGTAGAAACCTATTAAAAGTAAAATGAATATTTTCTTACTTTCAATATTTTACTTGTTTAAAAAAATTACTTCTGTGGTGGCCATCTTTTTCTCCGCAGGCGTATTTGAGAATGCTATCACCTTCAACTCTCACAGCAGTGTAAGTATATTTGGATTCTTGATAACTCCCATCAGCTACTGTAGATTTTAAAATAGTGAAATTGATTGAGTAAATTGATTCAATAAATCTATTTAAAATAATAATAATGAAACTTACAACGTTCATGAAAAGAGAACCGGCCAGGTTGACCTTCAATTGGACTATATTTGCCCTGACTCAAGTTATTGTCTCTATACATTAAAAAATAAATAAATAAAGGATTGACTATTTTACGGAAGAGTGCTAAGCACAAGTGGGTTACTTTATCTACAATGGAGTCTGAATACCGTATATTGCCATCTGGCAGACCAAAGAGGTGGTTTAGCTTCGGTCTTTACTTGAGAAATTAGATTACGGTTAAGTAACAAATAACCCTTCTGTCAACTACAGTAAAACTTTTATTGGCAGACACCTCTCTAAAGCAGACACCTTACGGCGGACACTTTTGTCAAGACTAGATTTGTTTCCATAGACATCTATGTTAAAAATCTTCTATAAAGTGGACACCTCTCTACGGTGTACACGGACACTATTTTGAAAGTCTATTTGTGTCTTTCAATACTTCTCTAAGGTGGACAAATTTAAAATATACATAATAATAGATGTTGCTTACTATTCAAAAACAAAAATGGCAAAAATAAAAAGCATCAAAGTTTGAATTGAACGCAAAAAATTGCAGTTTTGGATCACAGGGAAGCACATCCTAAGGCTGGGATCTGAGAAATAGCTAAACTTTTTAATTGTGGGCGAATGTCAACAAATGTCAACAACAAACAAAAATTGAAAATTATTTTCCTTATATGAATAAAGAATAATTTTTAAAATAAGTTTTGAATTTTTTTTCTCTAAAGTAGACACTTCTCTATGGTAGACACTTTGTCTCAGACAGTTGCTGATCGCCTTATAGAAGTTTTACTGTATTCTGATAACAATTCTGCAATAGGCTTTGCCAAAAATAACATTGTGAATCTGTGTTTGGTTGTTTGAGAATGTTTACTTAGCAGATAGCTAAACTATGTTACTATGGCTCAGAACCCATGTCCACTTTAAAATTCACAACTCTTAAGTCAGTAGCATAGCTACTGTGGACTAATTTGAGTGGTGCATGACTTACAAAAGGTGCAAGATTAGTAAGAGTGAAATGTAATTACAAATTGTAGGAACTGCAACCAGTAACAGATTTACTGGAATTTTTTTTTCTGCAATTGAACACATGTAGCACTTTTTGTTTAAGTTACTAAAAATTTGCTATTTGGTCTTCATGATCACTAATCACTTCTAATATTTTTTAATCAATATTTTTAAGCAAATTTTTATTTCTACTTACGAAAATTGATTTCTGTAGTTGCTAGTTTCTAAGACATCAGATCCTTCCTGTTCTACTTTAATTTCCAAACATTCTCTTCTATTTTTAGCGTCACTTTCCAATTCATAGTTAGTGCTAACAAAATACCATCTACCCATAGCCTATTAAAATATCAATAAATATTAATCAATATCAATCTATAAACAAGTATTTTATTTTTAAAAAATTTCTTCTTACCTTTGCAACATCAAAATTTTCCAATGCTGCTGGTGGTTTTGGGCATGGACCTTCATGAAGTTCAGCACCATGTTCTTCATGAGCATGGGTGAAAATAGGCAAAATGAAAACAAATAGAAGAGTTGAACAAAACATGTTGTGTCTGGTGTCTTAACCAAGATGAAATAAGCTTTTTAACTACTGGCTGTATTTATACTGTTATACAATAATGAGTTTGAATAACCAGTTTTACTACACTGTTATAAGAAAGAATGTTATTACTGTTTATGAATTAACTGCCTAGACTTTGTCCTTGAAATCCCAGCATTCTTATATGGTCACTAAACCTTTTACAAGTAATAATTTACAAGTAGTTAGTGTCTTGGCTAGTTCATGGTCGTTTTTTTACTACTTTTTCTATTTATATTTACTGAGGACTGCAAGATATTTTCAGGGAATTAGTTAAAAACAGTCTTTAGGATTTTTGTCTGAAGGTTTTGCATAGTTCTGAACATTATTTGGGTTTCAATATGTGAAAACATGTTGCAAAAAAACATGCAGAGTAGTTCAAATTTTCTGCAAATTTTTCTAAATTTATTTTTGTACAGACAATTATTTTAATTTTTTAATTTTAATTTTATTGGGTTTTGTAAAAATTAACTCAGAATTGTTTTCTTAATTTTATTTTAATTATATTTATTACTATTTTATTTTTCAAATGTTATTTAAATTTAAAGATATATTTTTCTTAAGTTCAGTGAGCACTCCCCTTTTTTCTTCATGTGGTTCTGTAGAGAGGTCATTTCTATTGTTTAAAAAACACTTTTATAGAGGTCAAGTCATGTAAATATTTTTTAACATGTTTATGCATGTTTTAAATGCAAACAAGACATCTTGAATGACTGCTACATATTTCACTTTTTTTATTGTGAGAAAAAGAATTTTGAATGAGTTCAACCAAGGGCAACTATTATTAAGGCATAGAATGAAAAGTAAAATTAAAAACTGCTTTATTTCAAATTAGATTTAATATTCTAAAATTTTCCATTTTTATAATTAATTACTTTGATTTATATTGACATTTATCTTGACTGAATGGCATCACTGAATGGCACTATTATCTCCATTTTTCAAAACTTTGTTTAAAACTATTGGCTACATTTTGAGGTATGGGTACACTTCGAGCAAATAACGAAGAAATCCTATTTAAAAAAAATTGATAAAGAATTAATATATCTAAATTAATTCAAAATCTAATAAATTACTTCTGTGTTTGTTTTCTTCTTCGCATGCATGCATATTCAAGAACAACATTCCTTTAACCTTGACAATGGTGTATATCCATCAGAATTTGCTGTGCAAATTTTTGATTTTACTGTCAAGTCTAACAATTTTGATGTGTCAATGCACATGTGCAATGTCACACCGCCATCAAACAACCATTTAACGACAGTACAGGCTGAAGCAATGAATGCATCAACAGTGGCAATTTTTCCTCTTGGTTCACTGTTTTATATTTTATTGATCAGTCTACATATCCCCAAAGTTTTTGGATATTCAAAAAGCATTTCATTTGATATTTCCATGCTTCATAATTCTCCTTGCTTAATGGTGTTACTTGGTTTGAAGTTGCAGCCGTAATTACTTCTTGTTCTGTTGGATGGCTTCAGATTATACTTTCTGTATTTTGCAGTGACCAGTTGCTGGAGCCCATAACCTGTTAGGTTTTTCATGAAACTACCAAAAACGGTAGTGCCTTCTACGTTTATTACTACCACATTCATACAGCAGCAAACAGGATATGGCATCATCACCTTAATGCACAGTTACACCTAAACCGTACAAAAACAAATAGAAGAATTGAATAAAACATGTTATGTGATGTCTTGAATCAAGATTAGAGAATCATACGATTTAAATTCTTGCTGCATCTACACCTTTAAACATAATAACTTTAAATAACCAGTTTTACTATGAGATTTAAAAAAATAATTGCCCTTGAAATCCGTGCATTCTTATATGGTCACTACACCTTTTGATTACTTTCAAATAGTTAGAGACTTGGCTAGTTAATTGTCATGTTTATACTAGTTTCTTTTTTATGTAGAACAACTGAAGACTGCAAGAGATTTTTTTTTAATCATTGAGCTAATAGGCTATTGATTTTTTAACAAACCCTCAAAATTTTTAGAAATTTACTCAGAATTTTTTTCTTAATTTAATTTTAATTATATTTATTTTTTTCAAATATTATTTAAATTAAAAATTAGAGAAATGTTTTTTAGGCTTAGGTCAGATTTATTGGACACTCTTTCTTTTTACTGTGGTTCTGTTGACAGGTTGTTTTTATGGTACATAAATATTTTTAAAAAGGTTGTTTTATATGCAAACAAGACATCTTGAATGACACTGCTTCACATCACACATTTTTATTGTGAGAAAAAGATTTTGAATTTTCAAAAAAACTAACAAGTAAAATAAAAATATTATTTTTATTTTCAAATTATATTTTATATTCCACAATTTTCCACCACTTATAATTATTTATTTTGTTTTATATTGACAGTTATCCTGACTATATGGCACTAGTGGTCTAATATCTGCATTTTTCAAAATCTCCTGTTTTAAACTATTGGCCAAATCTTGAGATATCGGTACACTTCGAGCAAATATACGATAAAATCCTATTTAAAAAAAATAATAAGTAAGAATTATTACATTTAAATTAATTCAAAATCTAACAAAATACTTCTGTGTGAATTTTCTTCATTTTTGCATGCATATTCAAGAATAACGTCTTTTTCAACTCTGACAATGGTGTATACCCAACCGTGAGGTGTGTATTTTCCATCAGCTCTTAATTTATAAGCAGCATATTGTGGTTGACCAGCTATTTGCTTATATCTTTTTTCCAGTACATTATTATCTCTGTTGTAAAAAAAAAATTAAAAAATTGATTTACTTAAGTGTTTGTCACAAATTTTTTGCTTACAATTTCTAGCATAAGCTGATTCAGGCTTCCCTGAATACCCAATAGCTAATGTTCAACTGGCAAATGTTTAATAAATCCATCACTAGGATTCTACATTTTCATTGAGCTCTATTTTTTTTTTAATTTATTACATATTTATAAAAATGTATGCTTTTAGCACAAAACATTTTAGAACTAGAGAATTGTGACAGTGTTAAACTTTCTAAAAAATAAGGTAATGCCACCTTGTGATAATCATGTAGAAATAGATTCCTTTTTTCAGCTGTACATTTTCTGCTTGAGACAGGAAGTGATGTCACAAACAGCAGAAAACTACATGTTTCTGCTCTAGTTATGCCAAGTTGCAACTAAACAGGAGTTCAAAATAGGTGTCACTCTTGGATTTTGACTAAAGTTGGCAGGATTGTAGCCCATGGTCTAAATAGCGAGGGGAAAACATTTGGGGAGGTAATGAACAGGGGCAGGAAAGTTAAGGGGAAATAGTATTCTGTGTAAAGTCTATGGGGACCGCTAACCAGAAGGGCATTGCCTTATTGTTTAACTGTTTAACTAATTGATCTTTGATCAATTAGAAGGCCTTGCTTTGGGGTTACAGAAATGCACCACTATCAGGACATGCCAAAGTCTTGATGGTCCTGGTAGGCCCCCACCAGAGGTGTGACTAGTGTCCTGCATCTCGCTGATCGTTTTACAGGTCTTTGTCACACTCCGGAGCCCTCCTGGTTAACATGTGAGCAGAACAAAAACAATCACACACTTAATTCAATTACAAATAAAAATTTAAAAAACACAATTAACCTCATCGAAGTCTTGAAACAAACAAACTCACTAACACTCTTCACGCTGTCTTCTCACTTCTAAACAACTTAACAGCGCCATATTTCACTCTTCCATAGACTTTACACAGAAAACTATTTCCCCATAACTTTCCTGCTCCTGTTCATTACCTCCCCGAATTTTTTCCCCTGCTATTTAGACCATGGGCTACAATCCTGCCAAGTTTAGTCAGAATCCAAGAAAGACACCGGTTGTAAACTCCTGTTAAGCAATATGCTATTGTCTGAACTTCGCAGTGATCGTTTTCTCATTTTCTCAAAACATAGATATTTTCTTTAATACTTACGAAGATGGATCCTTATAATAACTTGTAATTACAACTTCATCTCCATCCTTCACAACTTTAGCTTCTAAGCAATCTCTTTTGAGTTTAGGATCGGATACTTGTTCGTAGTTACTGCTAACTGCCAGCCATCTACCAGTAAGCTAAATAAAAATTTAAAATCGATTTATCAGTGCATTAAATGATATTAATTTTTATTTTGTAGTTTAAAGATCTTACCTCATCAACCTTAAGGTTTTGTGCTGCTGGTGGTGGAGCAGGACATGGACCGTCTCTGAGTGCAGAATCGGCAGCTTCAACCCATAATGGTGCCAAAAGGACTAAGAAAATTGTTGATTGAAACATGTTGAATTTGTTTTGAATAAGACAGTTGGTGGGATTTTATTCTAGCTTTATATAGTAAGAGATGTAATTTGAATAACAGTTTTATATGGTATACATGATCATCTCATCCTGTTCATATAATTTGAGAAATGAAATCTGAAATTTTAATTAGATTTAATACTCTTTTTAATAACCTAAAATTACATAAGTAAAAGCTTAAATAGAGGAATTTAGGTAAAACTGAGAGATGTGAAAATACAATGAAACATAATCATAAATTTAAAAAATATTTATTAATTACAATGTGGACAAATAGCCACATTTAAACATTTGTTAGTTTGTAGTCGCAATTTTCTTGATTATATAAAACCATAGGTCTGTTGTCTCCATTTTTCACAACTTCTTGTTTAATTATATCAGCTACATCTTGAGGCAATGGAACACTTCGGGCAAATGTACGATAGAAACCTATTTATATAATTAGGAAGCAAGAATTAGTAAATTTTAAATTAATTTATAAACTTGTAATAATTTACTCCTATGTTTATCTCCTTCATTTTTGCATGCATATTCAAGTACAACATCTCCATGAACTTTGACAATGGTGTACGTCCAACCGTGATATGTGTATGAACCACTAGGACCTAATTTATAAGCTTTATATCGACCTGGTTGACCAGCAATTGGTATATATTTCTTCTCAAGTTTGTTATTATCTCTGTTTTAAAAATGATTAAAAATAACTTATATTAGAATTAAAAAAACTTTAACCTTTTGTCACAGCGTGGCGCTGGTAGCAAAATGTTCTGAATTCAAATTTTAAATTCTATTTGCTTTCTATACTTTAATAATAACAGTTATATGTATTTTTATTTATACTTACGAAGATGGATCTTTGTAATAAGTGGTTGCTATAATGTCATCATCAACTTTAGCGATGTTTACTTCTATGCATTGCCTCTCTGATTGAGGATCTTTTGTTAGTTCGTAGTTGCTGCAAACTGCTAACCATCGACCAGTAAACTAAATTCAAATTTATAAAATTATTATATCTCAATTTATAATTTATTAAATTTTTTTTTTACCTCATTAACAAGGAAATTGGGCGTAGCTGGTGGTGGAGCAGGGCATGGACCATCGTGAAGTACGTTAGCGAAAGCCAAAAAGGGCGCTAAGACAAGGATTAAGACAGTTGACCGATACATGTTGAGTATCTTGAAGTAAGATGAGTTTGTGATTTTTTCTTTCCCTTATATAATAATTTGTGTAGTCCGAATAACCAGTTGGATCAGGTATTCTTGATCATCTTATTAGTTTGAACTTTGTGTAGTGGAATTCCACTTAAAAAATTGTTCCAAGAAATTGAGATAAGACTTTATTCACTGAAATTTTTAGATTTAAAGAAGTTTTATTACAGGATTTGAATTACATATGCTAACTTTGCTTTTTTTGTATTTATTTCCAGATGAGATTTGAGTTTATTTACCCAAATCAATTTTGAGGAATTTTTAAGGTACATAGTGATTATGTTATTTTTATTTATAATTTATTTGTATTTCATCACACAAAAAAAATCATAAAAGGTTTATCATAATGATAATATTTCATATTATTTCGTAAAAAAATTGACTTTTCAGACTTTGTAATTGTAGATTTATTGGACTTTTTTTAAAATTAATCTGATGTTTGAATGTGAGAATGTAAAGTTGACAGTCTCAAATTCAAAAATATTGATATACAAAAATTCCTAAATACAAATACGACATTAAACATTGTAAATATTATAAAAATTGCAAAATCTGTCAACAGTTTATTAATATGCGGTTCGATGATACACCAGAAACATAACTGTTTTGACAGTTTACATATTTATGTATTTATTTTCTTAAAGATAAAAATATATAATTTAATTCCAATTGCTTTTGCATGTCAATTTCTTTATCAATTGCCCCTAGTTTACACCAACAGTCTTGAAATTGAATTTTTAATGTTGATTACGTTTTACCGAAAGTAAAGTGACTGCAGTGGTAGCAGCAGCGGCCAAACCAAATCTTGCAGCTGCAGCCATTGGTAAGGTGGGGGGTACACCAAAACCCAATCCAATTATTGACACTCCAGTAACACCAACTTGAAGAATATTGTAGTAGAAATCTCTATTTTTTATAATTTCTGTGAAATGTAATAATAAGTAAGAATTTAATAAAATATATTATTGTTGTAACACACTTTCAGCATCTTTGATTGCTTCGGATTCTTTTTCACATTTCTCAGCAAACCGTTTCCATTCTTCACATGCAGCAATTCCTTTTTTTGGAGCAGCATAATAATGCAGACCTATTTTTTCAACATCATTGCAGAAATCAACATAACCTCCTCGTTTGTTGAACTCATATTTTTTGATTTTCTCGCTAATAATATCGAATTCAATGTTTAGTATGTTTTGACATATTCTTGTTGATTCATCAACATTTTTTTCCTTTTTACTCTTTAAGAATTTATCTGTTTTATACTGGAAAAAAGGAGTTTAAAAAATTCCTTTCTCTAAACAGTTGTTATTGCTGAACTTACTTCAAATTTAGCTTCAAGTTCCTTTATATCACCGAAATATACATTATTTTGAAGGAACTCATTTGCCATCTTTATGGCTTCATTGTGGAAGTTTGTTATTTCCTCTTCACTTTCAGTTGGAAGCTCCAATTCATCCATTTTTTTAGTATATTTATCCAGAGCTTTTTTAAATATATATTGATCGTGCGATTTGGTCACAGATATTGCTACTGAATTGATGGAAGGAATTTCTTTTAGATTAATTACTCCAATTAATTCTGTAGCAAGCTCGGACAAAACTGAAATTATATCATTATTATATCAAATAAAAACAACTTATTTCGAACTACCTTTTCCATCAATAGATTCTCCATTTATTTTTTTAGTTGGGCTTCGATTGTGTATGAAATCACAGAACTCTTTACTCTGTATTAAAAATTTAGGTGATAATTTTTCATCAGAAATATTATTATCTTCCAACAAGAGTAAATCCTCCTCATCTTTCACTGGACAACTGAACACGAAGCAATGGTGACTTTCAAATCCACTGCAGATACTTTGACGACATGCTTCGTCTTCACTGGAAAGTTCTTCACCTTGATTAAACAACAAATTATTCAAATATTCATCTGGTGTCTTTTTCTCTCCATTTAGAATTAGTGGTAATGTAAAGTCTCGAATTGTTGCTACAAAGTGCGGACGATTGGTAAATAAATCCTCAGGTGAACGTATTCCGTTGTCAATTGTTTGCGTCAGCTTAGTTATAAAACTGGTTTAATTAAGGTTTGTAATTGGAAAATTGAGAACATAATATCAGATTTATTTCTATTTTTTTTTTAGTTTTTATAGTATCATATTTCATGTCGTTTAAGATGCCCCAACGTAAATAACGGACCCCATTTTAAAATGAAAACTGAGGTTAGCGTGGTAATTTTGTGAGACTCAATTCAGGAAAAAAGTTGTGTCCTTGACACCAGGAAAAACTGTAACTTTGTTACTTTAAAAGGATACTGTAATTCATCAATCATATCTTGATCAATTGTTTTCATTCTATTGAAGATAAAAGTACTTGATAACAAAACTGCTAAACTGAATACTGCGTTATCATTTTTTATGCCCTATAAATAAATAAATAAATAAATGATTTGAATAACAATTTGAATTTTAAATTTGAAATTTGAAACATTTAAGTAGATTGGTCTAAATGCGACATTGTGAATGTGACATTTTAATTGTTGATCGAATGAAGGTCATCATACCAATTTGCAACATTGTAAATGCGTCATGATGCCACTAAAAAATTTAGGTAAATAAGTTATACATATCGAAAATTATTACCTTTTTTCTTTTTTTGGGATCAGATCGTCCCTCAGTGTCAATCAAAACAAGCACATGATCTTGTATTTTCGGATGAGGCAAGCACCAAATCCATATTCCCTTGGTTTTAGCTTCTAAACTATTGCCCAATGCAAATCCTAATAAATTATAAATCATTTACTTCAGTGTGCATACACTCATGGGTGGATCTACATAGGGGCAAATAGGGCTTAAGCCTTGGGTCCCCAAGTGTCAAGGGCCCACAAATATTGAATTATTATCATAAATTTTTAATATAATGTTTGTCATTCAACACCATTTTATGAATAAATATATTTCAACTCTGATTTTGATGTTATTAAAAATTTATTTTAACCCCAATTTAAAAATTCATAATCTAACAAAAACATTGGACTTCAATAAGCCCTAGGCCTCAAAAAAACCTTGATCCACCCATGCATACACTAAATGTCTACAGTAAAGCCGCATTTTAACAGACTAACAGGAAAGAGGGGTGTCCAATATTGTTGATTGTCTGTTAAATTGAAATGCCTATAAAATAGCAAAAAATTAAAACCAAAAATTGCTAAAATACAAATTTACTATATACTTTAAAGCAAAATAAATTTATTTCCATAAAAAAAAAATTTTCTTTAAAATTTTGTATAACATAATGTGAAATCGAATGTGTCAATCAGGAAATAATGGAAAAATACCAGAGTCGAATGGAAAATATAATTTTGCAATGTGATATATGTGCTTAGACATCAAAATATTGATTTAGAATTTTTCATCATTTTTAATATGATACTTGCACTTAAGGTCATCAAAATATTGATTTTGGTACTTGGAATAATTTTGCAACGTGATATACATGCTTAAGGTCATCAAAATTTCGTTTAGGCTTTTTCAGCATTTTTTAATATGATGCACTCACTTAAACTCGTTCAACTGGCGTCTGTGAAATCGAGACTTTACTGTGTATAATTCAAATTACCTGCAGTTTTACCAGCTAATCTGCTCATTATATAAGATTTTCCAGTTTTATATTTGCCTGCAATGGCTACAACAACTACTGGTTTATTGATGAATTCAAGTAACGATGCAGTTTCTTGAACTATTTCCAATTTACTGTCTTCCGTTATTTGAATCCATAAACGTGGTTCAGTCCACGAATTCATTTTGATGCTACAGTAAGGTAACCATATTGTGAATAAATAGGAATGATTAGGTAATAAATATTTATAATGATGTGAGTACTTTTCTTTCTCTGTACAGATTATTTATTTAACACATGAAAAAGTTATGTACTCACTCAAATGTTTCAAGCTTTGAATTCCACACCAAAATTATAATTGCGTCCTTTCCTACTCCAAGTTCGGTTTCCTTTTTGGTTTTGTAATCTTTTCGTTGATTGCTTGTCTGATTGGCATAAAAAAGGGAAATTCCCGTTAGGGGATTTCCCTTTATTATGGATAATTTTAGATGAGCTTGTATGTTATGCAGGTAAGTTATCTACAGTTGTTATAGAAATAAATAATTTATTCTTTGATGATTATTTGATGATTCACGAAGGTATAAAGTCGCCATATTCTTTTTTTCTCAAATTTGGAGAGTTGGTTTTGATTAAAAAATTTTATTCGGTTTAAAAATATTAATTATTGTCAAACTGGTTAGCAATTTAAATTTATATTTTAAATTTTAAAGCTGAAAGAAAACTGAAATTTTAATTTTTATGTTTAAAAAACAAATAAAAATTAATTATCAACAACATTTACTGTTCTCAATGTATTTATTTATTCACAATTATAACGTAATTACATTAAATTACTTTTATATTAAATGTAACTAATATAATACACGAATATTAAGGCATTAATTTTTATTAGTACTTTTCATCCAGGTAATTCACCAGAAGAGCAGCAATTTAGCTCTAGAAATCTTTTTTACACCCCAACACAATAAAAAAGCTAATTTTAGTTGGGAAGAGGTTCGACTAAATGTTGTATTGCCCATACGCACAAAAATCCTAGAACCGGTACTGCTGCTGTTAATACAGTGCCACCGATTTTAACAACATTTTTGTAGTATAACTCATCTTTTATAGCTTCTGTAAAACACAATAATGTAAAAACTTTGTTTATAAGGTTTTATTGATATTATACTTTCAGCGTCGTTGATTATTTCAGATACAGTTTTGCATTTATTTTTAAACTGTTTCAATATTTCAACTGCAGCAATTCCTTTTCTTGGAGTTGCATTATAACGCAGACGTATTTTTGCAATATCTAGCTTGTAATCAGCATAGCCACCTATTTTATTATATATTTTTTCCTTGAGATTAAGAATAATATTTTCATATTCAACATCTAATAAACTCTGGCATTTTTTTCTTGACTCATCAACATTTTTTTTCTGTATTTCCTCTAAAATTTGGTTTGTTTTTATCTGGAAATAAATAAAGCATTATTTAGTGTATTTAAAAATGATATATAAAAAACCTTGAGCAATCTCTCCATTGATGGACTTACTTTAAGTTTATTGTCAATTTCCTTTTTCGTACAAAAATATATTTGAGTACTCAAGAATTCGTTTGACACAGTAATGGCGTGTTTGTGAGCATTTAATAATTCATCTTCATTTTCTGTTGGTAATTCTAAAAGTTCCATAATTTCATTGTACCTAATTAGAGTTTTTTCAAATACATTTTGATTCTGTGATTCGGTAACAACTATTGCTGCCGACTTGATGAAAGGTATTTCCTTTAGATTAATTTTTTGTATTAATTCTTCAGCAAGTGTTGACAAAACTGAAATTTTATCGTTATTGTGCTAACAAGTAAGCAGTGACTTCATTACTTATTTCAAATTACCTTTTCCATCAATGCTTATGTCATTCAGTTTCTTACTCGGCCCTTCATTATATATGAAATCGCAAAATTCTTTGCTCTGTTTTAAAAATTTAGGTGACAATTTATCACCACAAATTTTATTATCAGCCAACAAGTTGAAATCATCCTCATCTTGTACAGGACGACTAAAAATGAAGCATCGATGACTTTCAAATCCGTCACGAATACTTTGGCAGCAAGCTTTCTCTTCTCTAGAAAGTTTCTCATCCTGATTAAACAGCAAATTATTCAAATAGTCATCTGGTGTTTTCTTTTCTCCATTTAGTGTCAGTTGTAATGTAAAATCTCGAATTGTTGCGACAAAGTGTGGACGATTGCTAGAAAAGTCCTCTGTTGAACGTTTTTCATTGTCAATTGCTTGTATCAGTTTAGTTGTAAAACTAGTTTCATTAAGGTTTGTTATTAGGGATTCTGGTTCCTAATAGTAATTGTTACTTTCAAAAGGATACTGTAACTCGTCAATCATATCTTGATCAATATTATTCATTTTATTAAAGATAAAAATACTTGAAAGCAAAACTGCTAAACTGAACACTGCATTGTCATTTTTGAAACCCTAGAAGTAATTTATTTTTATTGAGAAACACTTTCTGCTGGAAATTATATTATTTTAGTAAAATGAAAACAAATACAAAATTGTGACTGCCTTTCAGACTATCTGCCATGTTTGGACAAGTCCCAGTGACCATTATGAAGACAAGTGGTGTCCTAAAAAGCAGTCACAAAAAATTACCTTTATTCTTTTTTGGGGATTAGATTGTCCTTCAGTGTCAATCAAAACAAGTACTTGATCTTGTTTCTTTGGATGTGATATGCACCAAATCCATATTCCCTGGGTTTTACCTTCTACACTATTGCCCAATGCAAATCCTAATAATTATAAATTGATTATGTATCACTAGAGTAGACTCCCAGTCATCAGGAAATCGATTTGCATTTTTTTTTGCAAGTCTATTTCGTTATCTAACTATATCATGTTTGGCTGATTACAAAACTTTGATAATTGTTTATGTTGTTATTTAAATAATTATATAATCAGCCAATCATGTGATATGCTATATGACGTTTTAATGATGTTTTAATCCGCAAATTGGATAATTCATGCACAGAATAATTTAAGTTCTACTGTACAGTTGTAAATATTTACCTAAGTCAAATTACCTGCAGTTTTTCCAGACAATCTATTCATTATATATGATTTTCCAGACTTATATTTGCCTGCTATGGCTACTATAACTAATGGTTTACTGATGCCTTCAAGTAAAGCTGCTGTTTCTGGAACTATTTTCAACTCGTCTTCTACTACTTGAATCCATAAACGTGGTTTGGTCCAAGAATCCATTGAGTATTTACTAGTATCTTGCAATGAAATCAAGTTCGTTCACTCTTTGTTTCTCTCGATGCTGTCTACTCAGAGCTTTCCTCATTAGCACTTGGTACTGATAGGAATTTTAATTTTAGATTCCAGTGAGGTAAATTTTATTTTAGAGGTAAATTATCTATCATTGTGTTGGATATTTGGATATAAAATTGTTATATCATCTGATGCATGACAAGGGAGGTGATTTTGTCATGTGATGGCACATGATATCTTGTTTCTCAGGACTGATTGACATCAAGTTTAACAAACACTAAACTACTAATAATATTACGGTTCTAATAAATCAATTTATTGATTCAAATTAGATCAAATTCAAATTTCTACTAAATCTTTACAAATATTTATATACATCTAACGATCAATTTCACCAAATACAACATCTAGAGTCCCAATTATGGCAACAATATCAGCTAACATGTGCCCTTTTCCAATTTTCTGCAGTAGAGACTAAAAGTAAATAAAACAAACATTACTTTAAATTATTCAAAAAAAAATATTAACTAATTATTTTTACCAAATGTGCAAAACCAGGTGCCTTAATTTTGCATCTGTATGGTCTACTAGTTCCATCACTGATTAAATAAACACCAAATTCACCCTTTGGAGCCTCAATTGCTGTGTACGTAGCACCAGGTGGCACTTGAAAACCTTCAGTAAATAACTTAAAATGATGAATTAAAGCCTCCATAGATTGCTTCATTTCTCCTCGGGTAGGTGGTGAAATTTTGTTGTCATCAATTTTAATTTCCCCTTCTGGCATTTTATTAAGACATTGTTCAATAATCCGAAGACTTTGTCGCATTTCTTCCATTCGAATCAAATATCTAATAATTAAAAAACAAATTAATTTTAAAAATTAAAATTTAAAAAAAAATTCAATTAATTAAATAACCTGTCATAACAATCTCCTTTTCTGCCAATAGGTACATCAAACTGAACATGCTCATAAGCATCATAAGGTTGAGTCTTTCTCAAATCCCATTTAATACCTGATCCCCTCAACATGACACCACTACAACCCCAATTAAGTGCCTCTTCTGATGTCACAACTCCAACATCAATTGTTCTCGCTTTCCATATACGATTTTCAGTCAACAAATCTTCAACTTCATCTAAACGTTGCCCAAACTTAGTGGAGAATTCATAAATATCGTCCATTAAACCTAATGGCATATCCTGAAATCAAAAATAAAAAAGTATAACTTGTAATTTAGCTAGTTACTTTTTTAAAGTAACTTTAAAACCCCTAATTTTCAGGAAATAAAAAATTTATAAAATTCACTTTCGGGATTTTAAACTGAATTTTTTCTATTTCTAACCTGAGCTACACCACCTGGTCGCACATACGCTGCATGCATTCGAGCACCGGAAACACGCTCATAAAATTCCATCATCTAAAATAATTATAATAATAAATAAAAATTAATAAAAATAAAATTTATTCTAATTCTAATAAATTATTCACTTTTTCACGTTCTTCAAACAGCCAGAAAAATGGAGTCAATGCTCCAATATCTAGAGCATGAGTTCCAATGCACATAATGTGATTAAGAAGACGAGTGATTTCACCAAATAAAACGCGGATGTATTTAGCTCGAAGAGGAACTTCGATGTTTAATAGTTTCTCAATTGCTAATGAAAAACATTGCTCGTTACACATCATCGAGACATAGTCAAGACGATCGAAATATGGTAGTGCTTGCATGTAAGTTTTATATTCGATTAATTTCTCGGTTCCACGATGTAATAAACCTATGTGTGGATCAGCACGTAGCACAGTCTAGTAAATCAAAAATATATATATATTTTAGTACAGTGGAAAGCATTTCACATGAATATGCTTAACATGAAAAATCGGTTAACATAAAATCATTTTCTGGCCCCAATAGGTGAGTATACATGTTGCATACTGTGTTAACACGAAAGGGCATTTCAGTCCCAACAGTTTCATGTTAATAGCACGTAATTAGAGAAATTACTTCTCCTTCTAATTCCAGGACTAAGCGTAATACTCCGTGAGCTGCTGGATGCTGAGGACCAAAATTTAAAATTGTGTTTTGAACAGTTTTCTCATCAGGTGGAATTGATCCTGAGCAAAGGAGAAATAAATATTTTAATGATGAAAAAAAAGGTGATTGAAATTATATTGATTTACGATTCCATGGTGGCATTTTCCATTTTGAAAGTCTTTCATCTGCGTATAAGATTGGGATATTGTATTGTTGAAAAAACTCTGCATCGGGATGCCATTTTTTTGCACCTCTGAAATGAAAACAGACATTTTCTTTTATTTTATTTATTTATTTTTTGTGCTAGTTAAAATTCAAAAATTTATTTCGGTTATAATTTATATTTATTTTGGTGTTCTAAATTTACCTCACGAAGTAAAGAGAGCCACCAGGATTTATTAAACTCGATCGAATTGCTTGTTTAATCACAAGAGAACGTAAAGCAGCAAGAGACATCGCCATCTTGCAGATGGAAAGTAGTTTCACTTTCTTTCCACCAGAGTCCACTTCACAGGAATAAATTTATAAAATTAAAGTTTGTTTTTCTTTTCTATTTGTTTTTTAAATTTATATTTAAATTTAAATAAAACAATTGGTAATAATACAAATTATTAAAATTAATATTTATTTTAAGACTATATGATTTATTTTCTACCAATAGCCATGAATACAGGTAGAAATGCAATAGCGTATCGTGTTTAGCCCGGTGTCATTTCAGATCAAAAATAAGACACAAATGGCGTCTATTGTTAGTCTGTCGTGTTAGATTGTGTACTTTAGTTTAATCTTATTCACCGAACGACTGAGATATTTATTTCAATCGAATCAATCAAAATGGCGCTTTCAGCCGAGAAATTAAAAGAAATGGAAGCGGAAATGAACAGGTAAGTAAAAATCAACAAACATTCAAAATAGAATAGATTCATGTTTTTATTTTTATTAGGTTTGAGCAAGAAATTGCTTTTCCTAACATGATACCGCAAGCTTCACGACCAGTCATAGGTGCACATACATACAACCGAATTGCCGAACAATTACAAAAACAACAGCAGCAAATGGAACACCAAGCTTATAGTATGAGCGCGATGATAGGAATGTATGCTGAAGGTATAAATTTATTTTAGAAAATATTAAATGATTCATTGTAAATACAATATAACCCATTGCGATTTTTAATTAAAAAAATATTGATATCTCAATTTTCTGTTTATGTATCATAGAATATTCCTAATAGGATTGATATTCTGAATTATTCTGCAAGTTGAATTAAATATCTTAAAATTTGGAAAAACTTTATTGCTAAACATTGCTAAACTTTATAAATTATTGCTACACATTGAAAATATTTCTAAATTATATTTAAGTATCGTAAATATTTACACATGTAAAATATTTTCAAATTATCAATCTTTAACTGCAAAATAAGTACAAAATATATATGCTTTATTAAAGCAATAAAATGTTGAACATTACAATAAAAAAAATGACAAAATATTTTCAATACGCAAAACAAGGTTGTATCGTATCGCAATTTATCCCCCTTTTTCTTTCTAATATATAATTTGTAATAATAATATATTTCTAATAATAATTGTTATTATTTTTAGCTGTTCTTCCATCAGAACAACCAGATCCATCTCAAGCGGCATTACAATTCATTCCGCATCAATTACAAATCCATCAACCGCAACCGGAACAAATTGTAATTCAAAACACTTCGGTCGATATGGGCGATCCTATGATGAACATGCAGCCACCAAACACAGTTGATGAAATTATATCGAGCGGATCATTCTCCGCAAACGCGTCAGGTTATATACAAAATACTAATAACGGTCAAGTCGTGACGAATGTACGTGCTGAACCGCCATCGCCTACTACGATTTTAGCGTCAACACCAGCAGTGTATTCGGCACCACCTGTTAAAGTACGAAAGATTATTGAACAGTCCATTATTACGATACCACCACCGAAAGTTGAAACCTATGTACCACAACCCGTTGAGCAGCCGCAGATTGTTATTCCGCCGCCATTACCTGTTAAGAAGGTGAGTTCGAATTGGTACTATTTTAGGATGGGAAAATTCGGAAATCCAGTACAGTTTTGAATAAGTACAATGTAATTGCTGATGCTTTATTATTCACAAGTATACTGGATATTCGAGTTTCCTCCAAAACAGCAAAAATTAACAGAATGAGCAATTTTTTTGCTGTTTTTTGAAGATTTTTTTTTTAATTTTTTAAATTTGAATTTTTTTTTAATTTTTTTTTAATTTGAATTTTTTTTAATTTTTTAGGCTCCAACTGTTATTCCGTACGAAGACAGTTACAGCCTTTCTAAAAAGAAGGAACGTGAAAGGCGTCGAAGGTGTATCAGGACCGCTGGTGGCCAGTCGTGGGAGGATACATCACTTTTGGAATGGGAGTTAGGTTTGTAAGAATTTAAAGATTTTTTTTGTGATTTTAGTACAAAAATACAAACTAATACGGACAGGAATATGTTTCGGTTAGGAACTTTTTTACTTGTAATTAATTACAAAATTAGAATGATTTTGTGAATGAATTTTATGAAAATAATTTTTAAAAACATTGTCTTAATATTTTGTTTAAGAAAAGATACGCCATTTTGTTTAAGTCAGAAACTTCCGTTTTTTTTAATTTAGCTTTTTGAATATTTAATGTTAATTTTGATTTTGATTTTTATAAAATGAGTTAGTGGCTGATCTTAATTTTAAAAAATATACTAAAATAATTAAATTAAATTGTAACAAAATAACAAATTAATTTTTGTTTTGTATTACAGACGATTTTCGAATTTTCTGCGGTGACTTAGGCAACGATGTAACTGACGAAGTGTTGACTCGGGCATTCAGTAAATATCCATCATTTCTAAAAGCGAAAGTAATCCGAGACAAGCGAAACAACAAAACAAAAGGCTATGGCTTTGTCAGCTTTAAAGATCCTCAGGATTTCATCAAAGCAATGCGAGAAATGAATGGTAATTATTGACAAACATTAAAACTTTTAACCGGCTTATATCTAAATATTTTTTAAAGCCGATTAAAACAATTACATTTTATTCCACTGAATTATCTTGTCTGAGAATTAAAAATTAAGATATATTTCAATTTTTTTTCTGTTCAAGCAAAAATTTTGCTTTAAAAACAGAAAATATAATTTAAATTATTTTTTAATTTTATTAGTTGAAACAAAAATTAACAGAATTTATTTATTTATTATCATTAGACAACACATTTACATAGAATTAGTTATAAATAACGAATAATTAATATTTTACGTTTTTTTTTAAATTTATTATTCATCTTTTTAGTCATATCTTTTACCTAATGGACCCCAATGAGTTGATGTAAAAGCATATTTAATTTTATCATTTCCATTTTTTATCTTCTTAAACTTTATCTGACCGGTCATTTCGGGACTTCCACTTGCACCCCAACCTCTGCTGAAAAAGATGTTTCTTTTGAAATCTTTCTGTGGCTTCCATCTTGATTTTTGATGCAGTAAAGATTTGTAAAAGTTTGGCATATCAAACATTCGCATCAGATTCGTATTATATGTTAGTTTAGGGTGATTGTTCTTCTTTGTTTGTTGACATTTGGCATTGTTAATACAGATGGTGGTGATGGGTTGATGCTGTGTTGATTGTGGGTTGAAGTTAGATGAAATTCCAGTTAAAGTGATGAATTGCTTATCATTGTATCCAACTTCTGATCGACCTTGGGATGTGATTAGGTTGAACAAAAGCAGAAATAAAGTTAGGATGGTGCAAGACATGACTGAAATTGAGATTGAAAAATAGATATAAGTATAGTTAGATATTTTTAATGATGGATTGAGATTAGGAGGTTGAATTAGGAGTTGATTGAAATGAGGATTTTGTTAAATTTGGGTAAATGAGGTATAATTTTTTAGGTTATTTATAGATTATAGTTTTTTTATGAATTCTGTAATTATTTTTGTAATAGAAATGCAAATTGTTTGCTATTATTATCACAAAAGCACCCATTAAACACAAACAAAACACGTGCACTCAAACAATAAATGAAAAAGACTTCTAAATGAAGCACAAATACTTTTAAAATGAATGCAGTTAATGAAGATTTCAAGTTTTGAGCAAAACCAATCAACAATTTATTGTTTGCAGATTATTCATGCTTGAGTTTTCTCTTTAATTTAATTTGTTAATTTATTCTATTGAGACAGAAAATATCATAGGGTTTCTGCAAAACTAGCAAAAATTACAAATTGTATGATTAAACATTAGTTGAGATTTTTTAATTTTTAATTTAGTAAATAAATCAAATAAAATTTAGTAAATATTAATAATTTCGATGGAAAATTATTACAACTAGATAAATATTTGCAAAATTTTATTTGATTTAATAAGCAAGTGTTACTGAATCTGATTAAATTTTCTCTGGAAAACTGAAAATATCCTGGGTAAATTCTGCTCTTATCGAGTAAGATTTTTATAAATAGAATTTAAAAAATCAATAATTTGCACTTCCATTTTGTCATTGAAGTAATTGTTAATGAATAAATTTTATCATTTACCTGTGATTGCTTGTGAAATTGGGATAGATGTTGACAGATGATTACCGATTTGGTTTGGAATGCTCATTTTTCTAAGAAAATGACTTATAATAAGAAATTTATAAGCTCCACCTACTGGTAGCTATTGGCTAACTGGAAGAGAGATGTTATTGGTCAAATAGATTTTTGATTTTATTTATATGGGAAGAGGAATAGTGAATTGAATTTGAATATGTCAACAGTTGTGAAGTTCAGTGCACATAGGAAATTGAATTTTTCAATATCTATTTTTAATTTTAAATTTAATTTATTTAACTTTGTGACAGATGGAATTGTACTTATATTTTTTGTTAATAATTGTATATACATATTTAATTAATTGGAAAAAACCAGACTTACTTTTTTTGCAAGGTTAAAACTTGAAACATGATAATTTGCTAAATTGACTGGGCTGAAACCTATAAGATGTAGAGGGTTAGATTTGATTAAAATTTTTATTCCTGCGGGCCTATTGAGGATATAAATAGTGTTTTGAATTTTTTTTATTAATAAAAAATTAATGGTTGGAATAGGTTAATGAAAATATATTTGCTAACATCAACAAAATATTCAGAAACAGTTACGAAACCAAAAATCAGAATCAATTGCGATTTGATCTCATTCCTCGAAATTTATTATCTCTTCTTTACACAGAAATAAACAATCCACTCATCTTTATATAGATTTTCCTTTCAATTGAAGAAGTAATTATCACATCAGGTAACTAATATAATTTTCCTAGCAATTATATAATAATATATATATATGGGAATGACCTTTCCATTTCAAGAATAGTAAGGTGCACTTACCTTTCTCAAATTTCCTTATGGCTTTTATTTGTAATGAAATGAAACCATTTAAAGAGATTTAGTAAATTGACCAGAAATAAAATATATCGACAAATCATTATTGCAAGGAAATGTTAGTTGGTAGTAATAAATTAGTGTAATAACAGTACAAAGGTTTAATTTTTAGGTTTTTCTTATTGATTTTTTTAGTATTTTTCTATGGGTGTATTGTTTTGACACTGTTGATGAGTTTATTAGTCACTTGGAAATGAAAATCACAATAAATGTTAATGTTAGTAATTGAAAAGTGAGTTGAATTTATTAACAGAGGAGAAAATTGACTTCTTTTGTGGTTCATGGTTTCCTGGTGGTGAGTAGGAGGAAGTAGAAATCAAATCCTGGTTTTTACTTGAGAAAGGTAAACTTTCATTACAGGATGTTTCCGATGACCTTTTTAGTAAGTTTGTGGAATATTTCACTATTCTTTGAAAATTAAGGGAGCCATTAATTATTAATGGTTATAATTAGTGAAATTTTTGAAAGACTTAATTTTTTTTTTAATTATTATTTTTTATTTTATTTTATTTTTTCTTCGTAACCCCGAGGTTGGAAATCACTGATGAAAGCAAACATGATGTTTTTAACGATCATTTTATGTATTTAAATGAAATAAATTAAACATTTTAACTGAGAATACTCTTACTGGCTACACGAGGGCCAACCTTCAAAAAATGATTTAACTGGAGTTTTTATCTATATATTTAGTTCACTGTATTTGAAGGTCAAAAACACTTAATTAATCGTTTTGTTTGTTGTATCCTGTCAAAACAAGGAAAATGCATGTTTTTGTTTATACATAAAACTTATCTTTTTATTTATTTGTATTTTTAATAGGTAGATACGTAGGAAGCCGGCCAATAAAATTGCGAAAGAGTACATGGCGTGATAGGAATATAGACATAGTGAGGAAAAAACATAAGGAGAAAACAAAATTAGGTTTACGATAAATCAGGTTCCCGGATTTTCTTCGAAGAAATGGAAAATAAATTGTTCATCCAGGATTTAATAATTTTTAAATTTTTTTTCTCTGTACTAAATAAATAACTGTCGTTATTTTATGTTTATATTTTCATTTTTTTTTAAATTTTTTTATTAAAGGGCAAACGCCCTTTAGCACAATTACTTTCACTTCCTCATGTAATAGGATTGAAACTTTTTGTTTATTGTCTGCATGACTGAAGAAAAAAAATTAAAAGATGGTGGTAAGAAATGTAACTTTTTTTTCACCCTACTGACATAAATTTCTTTTTTATTTCTTGTTTCACTTTTGAATTTAAACAAAAAAAGTTTCACTTGAGGGGATTAAGCTTAAGCTAGCTTGAATATGATTGGATAAACAAGTTTGAGATATAATTGCAATTTTTCTTCACCTGTTCTCATTTTGTTGTAAATTTGTTCAAGGTACTGTATACAAGTGTTTTTTTTCGTTATTTATTATATAATTTATATTTTTATGTAATGGAAAAAATGATGACATGGAAAGTGCTTATTTTAATATCGTGTTGTGCATCATTTACATCAACAGGAAGAATAACAAACAGAGATGACAGTGGGATGATCACAATCAAAGATGTGGTCAAAGTTAGTATCAACATGTGTTCAACTTTAGCAAGATTAAACACCCTGCTTAAAGGAACTGCATTCAAACTGATGGGGGTCAACAAATTGGTCAACAACATGGTAACACCAATACCAAATCCGGCTTTCGTTGTGGAACCATTAGGTGTGATGAAATATATAGCAAAAGTGGTGTTTAATAGTACTCGCTTTCTTGACCGGTTGGCCCGTGTGCCCAATTTGACCACCCAACAGGCACAAACATCAGTTAAAAATTATTTGAATGTTTTAAATAAGACACATGTCCCTCTAGTGACGAATTGTAGTGAATTAACATCGAATAGGAAATGTGTTGAAGAAGTTATGGATTTTTTAAGCGGTGATGAGTCAGCGAATGATTTATTTGTACATTTGGCTTTGACTAATTTGAGGAAAGCTAAGCCCTCTTCGGTTTATTATAATCCTGGTGGCGCTTTTCTCACTTTAGAGGAGGTATTAAGAGGTGTTAATTATGCTTGTCGTGAAATTAGGAAGCGTGAAAATGTATTTGAAGGTGAAGGATTTTTGGGATTTTTACAAGTTGGTAATACATGGATTCCTGTTAGGGATAGGAGGTATCCTCTGAATGTTGTTAGATTAGTAGACCCATGGGGTTTTCGACAAATTCCTAGAAGGATATACACTAGTTTAAAAAATACTACGGATCGTATAACATCTTCGTGGAAAGGGTTTATAGAGAATGTGCTTAATGGAAATAAAACTGTAGTTTGAAATGTTTATTTCGTGTTTTATTTAGAATTTTACTTTTATTTGGAAAAGAAAATAAATGAATAATTTGGAGCATTTAGGGCTCGAAATGGAAAATTTCACGAACCGGAATGTTACTTCAAAATTATTGTAAGACTAAATAAAAAAATATTACAACCGGAATAATCTTTTCAATGAACATTTTGATCTTCGAGTGCTGAGAGTTGTGTGTAATTAATAAAACTGTCATTAGGCGGTTGTAGCGTATTGTGTAGCAGTGAATGTATTATGGTTATTTCAAGATGGCTGTAACCACCTAAATAACTAGAGATGTGCAAGGACCAATTTTTGCTTCTGTTAAACAAGGGGTAGGCAACGTGGTGCCCTTGAAGCAATTTTAAAGTGCCCTCCGTTCAAATATTTTACATAAATAAATTCTAAATTTTAGATATTTGAACAAATGTCAAATAATCTCATTAATTATTAATCCTCTTTATCCCATGATGCCCACTGCACTCCCGTATTTCTGAAATATGCTTTTCTAGTAAAAAGAAAAAAAAAAGGTTGCCGACCCCTGTGTTAGAGGTTTTAACTTGGTTCAACTTATACCAAATTAATAGTTATAACTTATTTCTTTTTATAACTATTTTTATCTCTTAATAAAAGAAAAAAAAATGTTATACTTTCCATTGCTTTCAGCTGTAATAAATTCTGCAATAAATGTGGATCAGCCGAGTCAGTGCCCATCTTTAAATGTAACAATTTAAGAATATATCAAGTTGTTTTATATGTTTTTTATCTATATCATTTTTTGAATGCAACACTTATATTGTATTCAATATAAAATGTTTTTCTAATTATACTCTTTATACAAAATTTGCTGCCGCTTATTGTGTACTCATAGAATCAATCTATGATTGTTTAAGATTCTTACTAACTTGAACTATTTTTTTGATCAATTTATTCTGCCCTTTATTTTTACAATGCATTTACAATAATAAATAACTACATAAAATTCTGTAGCTGTCTATCTTTTTTCATTTCATTGAAACGATTCATAAAATCTTGTATTTTAGCGACTTCTTCAGTAGGTATAGGCAATTTATCAATATTCAAAGCTCCTAGTGGAGTTTTGGTAAGAAAACTGTCAAATAAATCAAACCAAGGGCAAATCGTAGGCAGTTTTTTTAATAATTCCTTATTAGTCATATAATCATTATTTTCATCATCATTTGAATTATTTGAATTATTTGAATTATTTTCAGGCTGTTTTCTTAACATTGAATCAAGCAAGGATCTTTTTGATTTGAAATTTGAAGTTATATTTTGTAAGTTTGAGTTAAATTTATTTAAAACATTTTGTAGTATTTCAGCAAATCCTCCGAGCTTGTGAAGAAGGTGGAATTGATCATATTTGCCTAGATTAGGAACGGATGATTTTTCTTCTAATATGCTTTTGCCCATCCATACTTCTAGTGGTATTATATGTGATGATTTCTCAAGAAGTAGAAACATTTTACATCCTCTTTTAAAATCATCTAACATTTGTCTTATAGTTATCTCTTGTTTATCTTTACTGAAATTTACAATTGATGAATCTGATTGGCCATTACCATCTTCAATCATCAGTAAAACACCCAATATACACATCTGCAATGAATACATAAATTAAATAATTGTAAACATATTTATATTTGTCAGAAAAAAAGAATCTGCTCCCCCCAGTGATGATCTTGAGAAGGTCAAAAAGACCTTCAACAAAGGGATAATTAAAGGGATATAACATAAAATAGCCAAAATTAATAAAAATATTCAAGTATACAGAAAATAATGTTATTGGAATAGCAGTTAAAAATTATTGTTTTGTTTTAATTGTGTGTTTTATAAGTTTACTAATAAGCTTAATTTTAAGTAGAATACTTACAATTAGTTGATACATTATTGTGATAAAATCAAGCGCTTCTCTCCTAGTTGCAAAGATTTTGAATTAAATTTACAATATGAAATATGCAAGTGGGTTGACAAAACATCTGTGAACTGTTTCATCATGAAGTGACTCATAGATGACAAAACTTTAAAACCGATATGTCACGTTACATGGAATTTCTCATTTGAGAATTACATTTTATTTTCTATTTATTCATTCAGTTACAATAATTTTTTTATTGACAACTTTTTAAAAATAATCAAAAAATGCAAAATGTGTTATCAATTTTTCAGTTTTTTGTTTCCAGCTGTAACAGTATTTTCACTATTTTCAACAGGTTTAACATACTGAAAAAACTGCTTATACCATATCTGAATTTCTTTCCTCAAACTATCAGGATGTTTATAGTCCCTTATTGCAATTGGCAATTCACCAATATGCAGATATCTCATAGGAGAATATTCCAATAAACTTTCAACTGTATCTAACTCGGGACATAACTCGTCTGCAAAAGACATAAAATCAGTTGGATGAAGAGTATAAGATTTTTGCTTTGTATTTTTATCAACATTAAGTTGTCTCGGCTCAACAACATGCTTTTCACTTGAATTTTTATATAGATCAGATAATAACTGCCACCAGTGAGGTTTAACTGTAGTAATTGTTGCAATAGTAGTTGTAGTAGTTGTAGCTGTTCTTCTTGTAGTTGTAGCTGTTTTTCTTGTAGTAGTAGCTGTTCTTGTAGTAGTAGTAGTAGGCATCATAAACAGGTAATATTTATTTATTAGATTGCCATAATGTTGGAATGATCGCATTGCAGTCACACTAGTGTGGATGATTCCCAGTGGATCTAACTGACCAAGATTGGGAATAGGTAATGGCATATTATCGATTAATGGAAATATTAAATTCATTGGAAATTTGTTTCTTAAATGGTACATATTTTCTATGTAATCACAAAAGTTTCTCATCAGGCCAATTACATCATCGACTGTTTCCAATCCTGTTGGATGTTTTGGGTAATTAGATTGGGTCACTGATGCATCGCAGTTTGCAGTCAGTCCAAATGTTAGAAAGAACCAGATGTTTAGAAGCTTCATAACTTTGGTTGTCACCGAATATTAATTTCGGTTGTTTCAGTTGTATGAACAAAGTTAACTTACTTAGTCAATTAGAATCAAGGTTGCCAGGTGTTCAGGTTTTTTGACCCAAATGACCTATTTAGAGAGTGAAATCCCAATTTGATATTTTAAAAACTTGGCAACTCTAATTTGAGTGCATAAGTGGTTTAAAAATTAGGTGCTTACCTTAATTTGCAGAGTTGATTGTGAATTATTTTCCTTATTTAACAGGTGGGAGTTTTCCAAGGTATGATAATTTAGTGAGCTGTGCATCGCATTTTGTTTTTGTTGACAATGAGTTTATTTAACAAATGAATAACATTACGCAAGAAATTAAAATATGTTTTGCAATTTCAAGGTGCACGTGTTTATACATTATTTTAAATGAAACAAATTTTATTACTTATAAATTTACATTTTAAAATTTCTATAAGTAGTATTCTATAATGAGTAATACAAGCAAGCATTTGTTGTATGTAATTTCAATTTTATTAATTGAAGTTAAATTAAATTTTTTAATTTTTTTGTATTATTTATAAGGAAAAACTATTAAATTTTCAAGTCATTTCTCCTATTTCTTTGATTATGTATTCAATTGAATTTTTATCTTCTAATGTAGATGTTAATGTTGTTAAAGCTGTTCTACTTTCATCATTTACAGAACTGACAGTAGTTGGTTCTTCTGATATTTCAGGATTAATTGTAGATTGTGATGTTGGTAACAATTTTTTTCTACCAAATAATCCAACAAGAAATCCACTTGGTCTTTTGCTTGCATGAGGTCTAGAAGTTGTGAATTTGTTGCCAAGTTGTGTTGATGTTACTTCCTCTTCAGTTGTAGTGTCAATTTTAAGATTGAATGTGGATGAGGACATTTTTCTACCAAATAAACCCTCAAGTAATCCACTAGGTTTTTTGCTAGAAGAAAGAATATCAGGATAATCATGTACATCAAGATCATTTATAGTTGTTTTCTTTCTTCCAAATAAACCACCAAGAAATCCTTTTGATTTTTTAGTTGACAAAATATTATTTTCACCTGTTGGTTGTTCAGGATAACTTGTTGTTGTGACTATTTTTTTTCTGTGAAAGAAACCACCATTTGTTTTCTTGGTAGAAATGTTATTGGTATTTGTTTGTTTATCTGACATGTTAGGATCTGTTACATCCACATCAGGACCAAAAGTGAAAAGTGTTGTCCTTTTTCTTCTAAAAAATCCAAGAAAATTTGTTGGCTTTTTACTAGAAAAGTTATCATTTCCTGTTATTGATTGATCAGGATAACTAGTTGTTGTAACTATCTTTTTTCTATGAAAAAAACCACCATTTGACTTTTTGGTAGAAATGTTATTGGTAATTGTTTGTTTGTCAAACATTGAAGGATCTGTTATATCCATATCAGGACCAAGAGTGGAAATTGTTGTTCTTTTTCTTCTAAACAAACTACCAAGAAAATTTGTTGGCTTTTTACTAGAAAAGTTATCATTTTCTCCTATTGGTTGATCAGGATAACTAGTTGTTGTAAGTTTCTTTGTTCTATGAAATAAACCACCATTTGATTTCTTAGTAGAAATGTTATTGGTAGTTGTTTGTTTGTCAAACATAGAAGGATCTGTTATATCCATATCAGGACCAAGAGTGGAAATTGTTGTTCTTTTTCTTCTAAACAAACTACCAAGAAA
>JAQFZN010000174.1:0-43456 GCA_034687075.1 Geophilus carpophagus
AGTCCTAGTTGATTCCTTGCGTTACCTTAAGTTATAGGAAATAGTATCCCACAATGCATCATACATTAGCTTACAGCTTAGTGTGAACACAAGTGAGAACCCGCCTTTACACTTGGTATTTATCAATACCACACATTCACCTAATTTGAAATGTTTTTCTTTGTTCTAAACAATAAAAAAAAATTGTTATGACATAAATTGTTCTATCACAGCTCGTAATCTCAAAAGCATTAAACACATTTAATAATAGAAATATGTCATAAAACTCTTTAAAATTCACTTGAATGTATTTGAAAAACAAACAATTAACCATTTGTTTCATACAATTTGGTATTAACCATTAATTTTGTTTATTAAATACTTTTATATACTTTTATATGCGACTTTAAGGCAATGATGTTTGAGTTTTCATACATCCATCCTATAGTAGTCCAGACATGCCCAAACTGCGGCTTGGGAGCCACATGCAGCTCTCTTAGGTCTTCAATGCGGCTCTAGCCAAGGCTGAAAAAAAAACAATTCAATATTTCTTTTTTGAGAAATGTGATTTATAAGCAATTTTGTTACTTAAATGATTTAAGAATTTCTTTAAGTTTTATTCTTTTTAGTTTTTCAGTTCTGGAATTCTGAGTTCAGGATATTTGGTTATTGTCAGGATAAAGTCTCTGCACCCATGCTATAGTCAATATTGGTTTTAAATTGTTACATTTGAAATTATAACTAACATTAAAAAAGGTAATATTTCATGCATGTACAATACGAACAAAACAAATTTAATAAAGCAGTAAAATTAGTTATGTTTTTAATGCTCACTAATTTTAGAAACAATAACAATTATTCCACTGAGCATTAAAAACTTGTTTACTAATTTTACTGCTTTATTAAATTTGTTTTGTTTATATTGTACGTCCATGAAATATTAACTTTCTTGAATGTTAGTGATAATTTCTAATGTAACAATTTAAAAACAATATTGACTAATAGGATGGATGTATGCAAACTCAAACATTACTTAACTAAAAAGCTTTTTTTTAATGTATGCAAACAGTAATTCGACTAACATATTTATCAGATGATAAGATGCTTCCCAAATTTATTAAACAAAACCTATTTACAAATTTTTAATTTTTAATTATTAATTAATATTACCATAACTTGTACCAGCAGCATTCAGTTTACCTTCACACGTATTATTGTCTAAACTATTGCTGTATCACACACTCTTTAAAAACTACTTTTTTGTATGCCTGGACCATAAGACGCATTCCAATTTTAAGTTGATTTTTATAAGTAAAAAGATACGTCTTATGGTCTTATTCTGCTTCAACATTAAATTAAAATAAAAGAAGGTATAAAATAAAGTTTATAAAAATTGAATGAATCAGATTAATTGTAACTGGTTTAAAGAGTTCAATATATTGGTAACTAGAATATTAAAAAAAGATAGAAGTTAAATTTAAAAATTCATTTGCTATAATTTCTACGTTGATTTTTTGTATTTTAAGGATTCCGACTTTGATGGCAGTACTGGGCTTCTCAGTGGAAGTTCCACAAGAATACACAAAATGCTGAGTAGAGGGAAGAGCAATAAGAAAGTGATGTGTTATGTCAGTGCTGGATTAGTATTAATATTTTGTATTTGTTACTATTTGGTATTTGTTCGAACTCAAAGGTAATTAAGTGACTTTTATTATTTCTGGTATTTATATTCATTTCTCGTAACAATTGTATATAAACAATTGATTATACAAAATAAAATGAAATTGGGCATTTGTAACAAATTACTTTTTTCTTTATTCAATTTTGTTACATTCCATATCATTTAATTAAAAGTCAACTGTTTGTTTAATTGGTTGTAGGCTATGCGAGTAAAAGAATTTCTGAATATCAATTGGATAAGAAGATTATAACTTGTTGACAAATCGAATTCTGGAGCGAAGTGAAATGCAAACTCACTTAAAATTTATTGTGGACAGAAGAAAACTGACATTTCAAGTGCAAAGAAAATATGAATAGTAAATAAAATTCTCAAGTCATGCCAATCATTCCCTCCGGTATTTATTTTAGCATTACACCGTAAAACAGCATGTTTTCAATTAAACTTTGTTTATTTATGTTGATAATTTTTTTTGTGACCTTGTTGACTGTCAGAAGCGAAGAGACTCAGCTGTCAAGCAAAAGAAAATTAATTATCAATAAATTATGGAAATGAATGAACATTATGCGCTGCATGATGATGAAATTTGTTTTCTTTTTCATCTATTTCTTCTTTTTTGTGCAGTTTGCAAAAAATAACTAGCAATTTAACTTTAAACCTAAAAAGTTTATTATCTTTAATGAATATAAATGTTAAAATTTCCTTGAAAGGCCAACTTTCTCCTACCCATTTTCTTTTATTTTCGGTTATCTCATTACATTTCTGTTGAATTGGTTGTTTTGTTGTCCTAGTAACATGAATACATCTGCTGATGTAACTTTGTATGAAAGGATACAATGTTGTGTATCATGTTATCATTATAGCAATTTCGTCTGTAATAATGTTATACAGTGGTGTTAACGATTTACAGGTGTTGTGTCTTTGTGAGCAATTAAAGAAAGTTTTACCAGATGTTTTGAATTAAAATAGCGAATCAGATTTATCTTAATTTGCATTATCTGACCTCAAACTCTATGGAACAGATGAATTTGGTTTGAGATTAATTGTTAGGAATTTTTTTTTACAATTGATGAATTAGGAAATAAATCGTTTTTTACTTCCATTCTTAGAAAAAAATTACAGGTTCAAAGTTAATTAATTTTTAATTGATTTTGTTATGAAAATATTTTTAAATCGGATTATAAATGTATGAGATTTACGAAGCATCTTATGACCCAGGGGAAGGGGAAAAGGTTAAATTACTTTTCTATTCACTTATGGCGTTTTCGACCATTCAAAAATTCAATTTATTTTTGCAAGAGGGTTCTGCTAAATCAACATTAAACTCTTTAATCTGATAAATTTTTACAGACATATCCGTTACAGAGCATCTTTAAACCAGACAACATTGTCTAATAAGTCTTCAACTTTATAGGCAATAAAAATATCAACCCTTAAAATTTTGCTAAACGATTTATAGGATCACTTAATTTAAAACTAGTAATAGGGTCAATGTCTAGCTTTACTGCTGATGGAATCACAGTAGGCAATAACATATCAGCTACTGTGCTGTCACAATCTCATAAGTTACTTTGTTTGACGAGAATTATTTTTTTTTATGGTTCCAGTTTAATAAAAGTTTAGTTTGTTTTTTTTACATGGAAAAAATTCTAATTGCTTTGAATAAACAGAACGACAGTAATTATGAAATATAGGTGTTTTTGTATGGTTAAAAACTTCTGAACTCATTTTATTTGGCGAAAAGATATTTTTCTAACTTTTGTGAATATTGCTTAGGAACAGTTGAGACATGTATAAATTTAAAAATAACTCGAAGCTTTAATAATTGAATATTTTGTTTTCCTATATTTTATTTTTTGAAGTTTCAGATTTTCTATCTTAGATGATAAAATTTATTTTTGCATCTATTGCAGAAGATGATCTTTACTGATGCAACCTTGAAAACGACTCATTGAGTCGGCTGTCTCCATCTAGCGCCGTTTGCATGAAAGCACCTAAAACCAAATACTTTAAATACATCGATAAAATTTATGATTATAATATTTAATCTTGTTTATAATTATTATTCCATTCCACAGCTACCATATCACAGATATTAAAATTGCCAATGATCATTTACCAAACATTTATTTTATTGTGAAATATGAATATTGTGAAAGTTCCAATCTATCGACATCAACGTTGTGTAAACGTTGTGTATTATTGGCTGGCTGATTTGTAGCTAAAATTATGATGATGAACCAATGTTTTATTTTTTTAATTTATTTCTTTAAAAACAAAACTTAAACATCATCAATCATTAAGATCAATAAGTTTCAAAGTTGCTACTTGAAAAATTAAATTTTTATAAAATAAATTATAAAACCGTAAACATGATCATGATTTATGATGTCAATCCTTCCCTTTCACATTTTTTGCTTAAGAGATCTATGTAAGCCATTGATCAGGTTAGTGGTGTGTAAGCTCTGCGAATGTTAGTGCTGCACTACATAAAAAATTTGCCAAAAAGTGGCTAGCCAACTTTACTTTATTCGCACCCATACTTTCCTCTACTTCAAAAAAACCAAGAGCTGTTTAGAGATATTTAGAGCTGCATTTTTTAAAAACAATTTAACTTAATTATATCTATTGATAGGAATATGTAAAGTTGGCTAACCATATTTTATTTGGCTTAACTTTTGTATCTAGGACAGCAATAACATTGAAATTACAGAGAAAAATGATGAAATGATACTCTAGTACCTGGTGATTTTTGCCCCAGATTTTTTTCTCAAATTTACGTACTAAGTTATAAAAAAGTTACATAGTTATAAAAATCAAGGTTGAGCGACTTTGATACAAATGAATGCAAGTTTCTATGGCAATGCTCGTTATTTTCATGACAATGATCACTGTTATTTTCAAGATGGAAACGAAGCGAGCTACTACAGCAGTTAATTTGCAAAATGTAAAATTCCACAAAAATAAAATAATTATTTTTATTAAAGTAAAAATATTTATCTCTAAAAACCTCTCTAAAAATAGTTACCTTAGATAACATAGCATTACCCAGCTTAAAAACGAGATAGATTTTTGGGTGGTGAATGTAAAGTTGGCATCACAAATTTATTTTATTTTATTTCAACTACTAATTTAGCACAACTGTTGAAACTATATGACTAAATAGAGCTAACAGAGCACCAACCAGTTCTAAAGTTTCACAGACGTCTAATTATACTGTAGGAATTAATAATATAGTTGGACCATTTAATTAAACTAGTCAAACTTCTTTAAGGCGAATCACCATAGTTCACTGAAAAAAATTCGAGATATAGAAAATTATAGTTACAGAAATAACTCCAAACGCTTTTGTATGATTTTATTGACATTGAATACATACCTATGACTACATGAAATCCAGGGCCGTGCCTGGCCAGCGTTCATTGCATGTGCCACTTGCAGGCGGCCAAATTAAAAGGCAGCTAAATCGCAGATTTGAAAATATATATACAATACACGTAATTTATGGCCACCTCAAATATACTCAGGCATGGCCCTGATGAAATCAACAAACTTTATATGGATGTACGCGAGTGCGCATTATACCTGTTTTTACATAACAATTATTCAATTATACATAAAATTAAACATACAATTATATGTGAGTGCGGTGTTATACGTAGGTACGCGTTATATGTGTATTCGCAAACAAATTTTATAAAATTTGCGCGTTATATGCGGTTGTGAGGTATACGCGAGTGCGAGTTGTACACGCTAAAATACGGTACATATAAACATAACTTATATAACATACATAACAAACAAAAAAAGAAAATTCTGAATATCAAACATTATTTCTTTAAATAATCAGTGATTTTTTATTGTACATTAAAAATTTGACTATCTACAAAGATTCCCTGATCTGATCGGCTGGGATTCCCTGGAAAATTCGAGTTTAGGAAGTCCACAGTCGTCAAAAATCCCAAATTTTACTTAGTGTTATAAAAAAATTTGACTTGGAGAGATAGAAATAATTTTTTATGTAAAATGCTATCTTGACGAAAAAACTTAGAAAAATTCGAGATACAGAAAAATTTTACTTGTAGAAGTTCGAGTTATGGTAAGGTTGTAAAGAAAGAAAAAAAACTAAAAATAGCCTGAGATGCAATCTAACAGTAAGTAAGGTATAGCTAGACCGTTTATATAAAACTATAAACTGTAAATAAAAAATCAAAGTTACAATATTGAAACATTATTTTGATATATTTTAAATTATCACCATATACAGTCAAAGTTCAATATACTGGCACCCCAACGGACAGAAATATTATGCCGTTACAACTATGTACCATTACATCCTATAACGGCAGAAACCGTAATATCCTATACCGGTAAAAACCATTACATAGACCATAGAAAATGGAAATCATATGGTACTTTCCATACTTGTATACTCTAAGTTTAATAATTATTTATTGTAGCTTGCAAACAATTTATATTACATTTAGGTAAAATATGCATTGATTTTCGTTTGCTTCATAGTTTTCACATTTTCCTCTACGATAAAATTCTCAATTTTGTTCAAATATGATAGAGATTCACTGTTGCCCCCATGGTTCAAAACATAACTCCGGAGATGGTTTATGCTCTCCATAGCAACTTGAGATGAAACTGTCACATCCAGCTCATTGCTAACTTCTTCACAATCTTCTTTTCCGTCACTTACAGGTTCATCGTTTGAAATGTGATTTCGTGCGATTGCACAAACATCTGGGTCATCGTTGTCTGCCGTTATATCACATAGAATTTGTCCCACCAGCAGCTAAAAATTAGCCGTAATAACTACAGTACTGTTATAACTAATGCCAGTATAGAATGTATAAAATACATGGAAATCCCTACTATTATTTCCCAGCCCACGCATTTTAGCTGATATAGTTATTTTGCTGTTATAATGAACTTAAACTGTATAGACAAAATAATAAATTAAATACAGCGCCACTTGGTGACAAAATTTAAAACTAATATTAAGATGTGTCGTCCCTTTCGCGGCAGAGATTGGAACTACATAATTTAGAAGTTGCAATAACTGCTAAATATTTTTAGTTTTGATTTTGATTTTATCACTAACACAGTTATTTCAGACTCACAAATCTTAAAGGAGCAGTGACTTTCAACTCGTGCCATACTCTTCTAGTATAATATACCTCTTATTCAATTATATATTGTTGGTTTTCATTTGCTACTATTAAAGTACAAAATCCTTTACAAATTACATCTAGATACACCCATACACCTTATACATAAAAAACCAGATAGCATTTTTTTCTAAAGCCTTCAACCAGATTAGAACTTGGATCCATTAGGTTCATATACAGAGAGCAGACCATTTGAGCCATTGGTATATGCAATATTAATCTTCAATTTCTTTTATATCAGATTTCTACTCACTGGAAATCAACGTTACAAAAATAATGTTTTAGATGTTTTATAACATGCTGATTTGCCGCAAATGTTAATGTTCAAGTCATGGTAACTTGAATTACAAACTAATAAATCAAAGTTTCAGTGAAACTGTACCATTGAACATTTCAAAAAATAAAATAAATTAGCAAATGTAATCTTTAGATTTATTAAGTTTGAGCTGCTGTTTATAAGATTTCTTGTAAAAATTTACAAAACAGAATAAACGAAATTGCACATTATGTACAACTCACCAAGAAATATCACAATTGAACATGTTATTTCTTTTTATTCTTTATTACCTAGAAACAAAAGATAATCCAAAATCCCTTCCTTAAAGGCCACAAAAAATTGCAACAATAATTAAGTTAAAGTGGAACATTTATTTCAAAATAAAGTAATAAACTACAGAAGTGAGTAAAATAATTACCAAATCAATTATCCAAGCAAAAAAATTCTTATTAGTCATCCCACCCCATACTTTCTCTCATTACTTCTAAATTAGTTCTCCTACTTCTTGTCACAGCGCTCGCTTCTCCTTTGGCCACAATTCTTCTCTGCTCTCTTTTAGCACGTTTCACTAAAGCTTTCTTGACTTTATGGCGAACCAATTCTTTAGGAATGGTGGAGCAAACTGAGATCGTGTCATTGGGTGCCTCGCATAATTCACTAGTAGTATCATCTATCTCCTTGTCATCGTCACTATTATTATTGTCCTCCAATTTCAACAACTCCACACATTTTTCTAACGAATCGTTTTCCCTAGCAGATGGCTTGTTTTCTTCCTCATGCTCAACTTCATCTTCATCCTCATCGTATACAATGCCTAATTCTTGAGTAATCTCAGCATCCATATTTTTCATAAAACTATTTGCCTCGACGTCAATATCAATATTATCTTCTCGTCTAAAATTATTTGATAAAGATGAATGCAAATAAAATTTTAATTTTTAAAATAGTACTTACACCACATCTGAAAAAGATGGGTAAAGCTCGCTTTCGTAATTAAATCGTCTTTTAAAAAACTCTCTAATGCAATTCACATCCCGATCAAAATACCTATACACAAAATATAAAAATAGTTAACATTTTTTAGATATTTTCTTTGAATTTGTTTTTTTTTTGTTGTTGTACCATTCAGCATTTTCGTGTTGTGTGGACACCATCTGTGGAAAATCAATCAAAGTAGGTTTATCATCATCAGCCAGCATGATATTAAACTCGTTAAAATCTCCATGAATAACACCATTATTGCCCAATTGAACGATCAAACTCATTAATTCATCATATAGATTTGCAGGATCAGCTAAATCACGAACTTGACATCTAAAAAGAAAAAAATTAACTGAGTTAACACAAATATGTACACAATTACACAAAAACTAATTAAAATTACAATGGATGTCCAGCAACTAATTGCATAATTATGCAATGACGATTGAAATCAATTGGAGTTGGTACAGGAAATTTACGGTCGTGTAACACCTAAATGAGGCAAAAATATATATTATGATTTAATGAAAAATGTTTACGAATATTAAACAAAGTGCTTACTTTCATGTATGCAAACTCCCTTACTGCCGATAATCTGGAAAGATAAAGCCACGAAGTATTTTTTCTGTGTTTGTGATAATCTCGTTTCTCTTTTATTTTGCGAAAGGATGTTCTTCCCAGCCTGCAAAATAAAAAGCCATAAATTTTACTTAAAAAACAAGTCACAAATATTGAAATCATGTGTATTTACCTATGAAGTTTCATACACAATTGTTCTCCGTCATTAGCAACAACATAAATATCGGATTCTTTTCCAACACCAATTTGATTACCTACAGACTTTAGGACATTACGCTTAGTCAATGTTCTTAAAGCTAAAAAGTCATATCCAAGTGTTGTCAAACGATAGCCATCATCTGAAAAAATAATGCCATCATTATTACCATATTGAAATAAATAAATAATTTGACATTGTTAGTAATTACATCGTTTCCCTCGTTCGTAAACGGAAAGTTTATTTTTTGTCAATTCCCTCAACATTTCGTGACATCCACCACCGCGAAGAGAAGCAATTTTTGCTATTAAAATGCCTGGTACTAATTCGTGATTTTTCATTCCCATTTCAATCTGAAATAAGTGCAATGAATCATGATTATTTTGATGTATTAATTATTTAAAACAAACCTACTGATATTAAAACACGGAAATGCTCATCGGACATATAACGAAGAAGTGTCACATTTAATTTTCCCATTTTTTTAGCATATGAATTTTAAGTTAAAGAAGCGAGCGTGGTTTATAATGGCCGATTTTATCTATTAATCACTCCACTTGGTTCCATTTCCGGTTGTATATATCCTGGCAAAATGATCGACCAGTAGAATCTGAAAGTTGATTATATCATACATGGTTATGTAGATCTATGATTCCACTTTGCCATTAAACATGTTCAGCAGCTACAAGTATTTGCAAAAACGCACAAAATCAGAAGATGCAGGAAGATTTGAGTACTTGCAAAGTTTACTGACAGAATTTCAAGATACGGATTCGGAAGGTTGTATTTTCATAGCAATAAAATACACAAAAATTAAGTTAATTAAATAACTGTAATATGTTTACTCTTTTTCTGATAGAAGCAAGAGTACAAATTATGGCTAATTTGGCTAATTTTGCGTATGATCCAATTAATTATTCATTTTTAAGGGATCTTAATGTTTTAGATTTATTTTTAGGTAATTTATTTTAAGTTTGTTATTGCTGTCTATTAAAACGAAATTAATGTTTGCATTTATTTTAAAGATTATTTGTCATCAGATAATTTGCAGCTTGTTGAATTTGCTTCAGGAGGATTATGTAATTTATGTTTAGGTAGAAAGATGAATGTTAAAAGTAATTTTCAAGTCAATTGAATTTAACTATATATTTTAGATGTAATTAATCGAAATTATATCATTCAAGTGGGTGGAATTCAGTTAATAATTCGATGCTTATCAAGGTAAAGTGAAACATTAGATAAATTAGTACATTCGATTGATGATTATTTTCTTTTTTTTAAGCACAAATGAAGAAACAGTATTAAATGCCATTACATCGCTGATGTTCTTAATCACATCAGAATCAAAACAAGGTAATGAAACAGAACTAAATTAAAATAATGTATCAATGAATAAGTGTTACCTTTTTCAGAAATAGTTTCACAACCAGTATTGGATTGCATGAAGAAATTCTCAAATTCTTCAAACACTAGATTAAAAAATCTGTCTTCGATTTTCATTCAAGATTTTGGTGAGCCATAATAAGCTTTCTGTAGTCCTCATAATTGATTTTGTAAATAATAAACTTGTTTTTCAACTAATGCGATTTGGTTTGTTTTTCTATTGCTATGGATACAATGTTAGGTCAATACTATTAATTTCAAAGCACTGGTAACAGTTGCACCATAAGAGTAGCCATTACCAGTCATTTTTTAAATAATACTATATTATCTGTTCGTGTTAATAATTACTAAATGTCTAGTTGGAGTCGTCACAGATCAAGTCCGGAACCGGATTTCGATGTGAAAATAGTAGGAGGAAAAAGAATGGTCATATGGAGAGCAGCAACGTGAGTTATTGCAAACGACTTTAATTGCAAAAAAAAATTGATTAAGCCTATTAAAATTTCAGAAATCAAAGGTCAGAAAACTTAAAGAAAAGTCGTTCTTTGAGTGCAATAGATAATATTCCTGATAGTAGTCACAGTCGAACTCTAATATTACCTCCAATTAAGCAGATAGATCATGATCTTGCTTCAAATCCAGTATTTGAAGTTAACTTACGACGCGAGTTGTATTCGGTCCTAAAGAATTATGATGAGAAACGATTAAAATATATTCTGGAAGATCTCAAGAAGAGAGATTTAGACGAGCAAAGGTTGACTACACCTAAAACATTAACTGCTATTGCTGCTCACCATCAGGTAATCAAATAAAATAAATAGTAATAATAGTAACAAATAAATATTAATTATAAACATCTTATCAAATGTAGTTACCAGTTCCACCACATTTACTCCTAATACTTTGTGAACGGTTTGCAAATAGTTTTATTCCAATTAGTGTGCAATTTGAAAATCTCCTCAATTACCTGATAAATTGTAAATCGCAACCTCCACCAGTCAGTGATTTAAACAGTCGTTCCGCATCTTTACCTAAATTACCATCGGCACAATCTATAACGAAAACACCACAATTAGAACCCATTCAAAAAAATAAAGAAATAGAAAACTTACATCTTCCAAGTCGCCATAATGGGCAGGATGAATCGCTTGTTATTCATGAACTTGAAAAAGAATTAGCTGATGATGACATGCGATTGGATCTCTTCCGCCGTCATGCATATGAATTAGATAGTGGTAGAAGAGGTGTACTTTCAAAACAACAAGTAAAATGGAAAAATAAATTTAATTTTAATTATTTTTATTTTACATATTATTGATTTGTAGATCGAAAATCTTCTTGCATCGACAAATATTACCATTCCTGAAAGTCTTCTTTTAAAAATATTAGCTTTTTCTGACAAATACGGTTACGGTTTGTACGACATAACAGACTTCCTAAGTTTTTTTGAAAGAGCTAAGGTACAATCACAAACACTCTTCCAACCGAATCAAAGACGTATCATCAGACCACGAACACCAACCATTCCTATGGGACCTTTACCGAAATTGCATCAGTTTACAAGTGATGTACATTCAGTGAGCACACCTCCAATTACCTTAGAACCAACATCATTAACCCAAGAAGAATGGCTTAGTAGATACGACCGCATGACTTCAGCTCTCAGAAGCAGTCAAGATCATAGAGGATACATCCCAATTAATGAGGCTCTTCACATAGTTGATAATTATAATATAGTTTATAATCTTCAACTTGATATGTCAAATATTCAAAGATCTGTAGATTATTCTGGTCGTAATTTCCCAGGTTTTATTTCAATTGAGCCATTTGCATCTCATTTACGAGAACTTCATTTGAGGCAGAATTATTGGAATAGATTTTAATTTAAAAACAAATATAAAAAAATATGTCGATAATTAAAAAATATTATTCATATTTTGGATGAATAACAAGTTTTAATTTTTATAATTGATTTTATAATTAAAAAGAGATTTTGTTTACAATCGAAACTTGATGTTATTATATTACTATGGTTACACGGCGCAAGGTGGTCAATACTATTCAAATACTCAGCCAACTTTTGTACGAGCCCGTTGAAATAACTACCGATATTATCTTTTTATTAATCACACGATTTCATTATAAATTACTAAATGTCAGGAGGTAGTCGACACAAATCAAGTCCAGAACCGGATTTTGATGTGAAAATTGTTGGAGGAAAGCGAGTAATTATATGGAGACCAAATTCGTAAGTTATGAACTTAATGGCCTATAACCAGAAAATTGTAAGTGAAATAAAATTTCAGATCTCCAAGAAATTTATACAGAAATCGTTCTTTTAGTGCTTCTGCTCTAGACCATATTTCTGACCATTACCTGCACCGACCGTTAATATTACCTCCAATACAGCAAACAGAAAATAACTTAGATTCAAATCAAGTTTATGAAATTAAATTATGGCGTGAACTGTTTTCTCTTTTAAGAAATTATGAAGAAAAAGAGTTAAAAAATATCCTTGACGAGCTTACAAAAAAGGACTCGGAAAAGCAAAAAACAACTACACCTGAAACAATAATTTCTGTTGCTACTCAATACAAGGTAATAATTCAAAAAGATTTTACAATAAATAAAATATTAATAATAAATGATTTACCGCAACTAGTTACCAGTTCCATCATATTTACTTAAAATACTTTGTGAACGGTTTGCCATCCGTCTAAATCCAATTGGTGTTCAATTTGAAAACCTTCTCACTTATCTGATCAACTGTAAATCACAACCTCCTCCAACCAGTGATTTGGCACAAACTATAACGACACAGTCTGTAAAAACAGAATCTAAAACAACACAATCTAGAACGGCGAAATCTATAACAACAGAATCTGTAACGACACAGTCTGTAATAACAAAAACACAGAAATTAGACCCCATTCAAAAAAATAATGACTATTCAACTGCTCATTTGAGTGTTCAAGACGAAGCTCGTGTTATTAATCAACTGGAAAAAGAATTAGTTGGCAATGATATACAATTAGATATTTTCCATCGCCATGCTAACGAATTAGACATTGGTAGAAAAGGAGCACTTTCAAAACAACAAGTAACTATGCCATCTAAAATGTTACCTATAATTTAAATTCTAAATCTGTTCGCATTAATTAATTTTACAGATAGAACAGCTTCTCAGATTAAATAATATAAAAATTCCCGAAAATCTTCTATTGAAAATTTTAGCTTTTTGTTACAAACAAGGCTACCGTTTGTATAATTTAAATGAGTTCCTGAGTTTCTTTGAGAGAGCCAAAGCACAAACTTCTCAAGGATTCACAAAACCACATGCACCAGACATTCTCATCGAGCCATTACAATTTATAAATGATATACCTCCGGGCCCTTTCAGCATAACTCGCCATTTTCCCTCACCAATATCTTTAAGCCAAGAGGAGTGGATAAGTAATTACAATCTTATGGTTTCTGCCTTGAAAACCAGTTGTCAAGACCAAAAAGGATATATGTCAATTAATGAAGTTTATCATATAATTGATCATTATAATGTAGTATATAATCTTCAACTTGATGCACAAAATGTTAAAAAATCTTTGGATTATACAGATCGTAATTTCCCTGGTTTTGTTTCAATCGAGCCATTTTCAAATCATTTACGAGAACTTCATTTAAAACAGCATTATCGAAATAAATTGCAACCTAAAAATATATAAATATAGAAGTAAATAAAAATGATGATGTAACAATAATGTTTCTCCATTTTTTAACAATTAAAATAAAATGGTAGTTTAATTTTTTTAAATTAAAATTGATCTCGCCATGTCAAGATTTTGAAAGTATGGCATGTGTAAGTACATATTTACTCACATTAAGGTTATTAAAAAATTTAACTACAATTTGCATCTCATTAATAAATCAGCGAAATCAAGATAATTTCTGTAGATCTTGTCCTCACATGCGTCGCAATCGAAATACTCACACTTTCGATTCAGATTTGACCAGTTCCCACAGTTCAATGTCCAACCAAGAACTGCTTTGTCCTGAACGAGAAAAATACAAACGTCCGGCTGTTTCTTCCACAGAATCAGATGATCGTTGTACGTCCCCTGGATTTTCTCAACTCTGTTATTTATTCATCAAACGTATTTTTTGGGAAGGCCGACCAAATCGCGGACCACCATGTCTTGGCAGAATATCCACTGACACCATTTTAGAATGTCCTGTACCAATGGGACGTGAAGAATTTATATTTCTGTCCTGCCTTCCTAGAATTCTCTTCGTGTCATTTCTCGAAGCTGTTATCATATTGCTACTAGTAGGTGCATTTCTTCGCTTACTTAGCTCTCTTTTAATTCCCGATTGTGTATTTCCTGAAAATACAATTTCAAACTGTTAATATACAGTAAAATATAATGAAAAAATTATCTCCACTTACGATCTCTAAAGAAAATTTAAATCTAAATAAAGTGAATTATAGTTAAATTGTGAGAATAAAAATGCACAGTGGCAAAAAATTATTAAGCCACTTATTTATTTTCAGAATAAAATTTTGTTCCATCAACATATAATTATAGACAAAAAATATATGTACATGTCATCTACAGAAATTTATAAATGATTAAGCGCAAACTGACTGAACAGGTTCTGATGTTAAGTTAAAGATGCTATGTTATGTCTCATATTAATTTTAGAAAATTTAATTTTCCACAAGTCGGTACGAATCATATCCCTTACCAACCCAAAAACTTGTTCAAATACTCCAATATATATATTCGTATGATATACTGTTCCCGCCACAAATATTTGAATCAAACCATGAACATCTTGTTTGACCATTACACCAGATTGCGTGTTAGGCTGAAAAAATACTTCTCGATTTCGAACTAAATTAAATAAATATTGAAAGCAATCATCTGCACTCGAGTACGACGACTTCGATGTTATAGTTCCATCTTGATTATATTCGGTTATATGAAGTTCGCAGTCAGGAAGAAAATGAGATGAGGAAAATACATCACTACATTGAGATGGTTTCTGTTGTTTGTATAGTGGATGAACGTTGTTTAAAATTTCATAAAACCAATTACTGAAAAACTCTCCCATTTTCTCTATACTTGTATTCAACTCTAGCGATGTATTCGTATTTGAAGGTAAAGTAATTTGTTTTGTTTCTTTTTCTAGTTTCCAAAAGTCAATAAAACGCTCCACCAATATTACTTTACTCGCATTAGGGTCAACATAAACACCTTTTCGGTATAAGTAATCAAAAATAATGCGTTTATGTAATTTCTGTCGATGTAATAAATCACTGACACTTGTGGCGTAAAAACATATACCAGATATAGCTTCTGCAATTATAAAATAGAAATAAAAAGTCTAAGTACAGTGTCTTTACTATTGTTTAAACATTACCGTCAATTGACTCAAACTTTATTAATTTTTTTGTGATAACGTCCGCCAAGGAAAAAACAACATCATGAGGTAGGTCATTGAGAAAATCTATGACTCCTTCTCTATCTGCGTCTTCAATCATTTTCTACCTTAATGAAGTATGGAGAAAAGACTTGTAGCGCCCTCTAATGAAAATATCATACATTTTTTGTTTGGTATTATACTACGGTAGCCTGCAGGCAGACTACTGTTACTTCTTGTCAAGTTGATTTAACTCGTTAACGCAAATTAAAAACTATCTGTACATCCTCAATGTTTGTTGCATTACTTAAAATTTCATATTAACCTTTTGAAATTACTGTACTACACAATAAAAATTATAAAAAGTGCGAGAAGTTTTATTAAATCCTACCTCTTGATCTCTGTTGACATCTATACAAAACTAAGCATTTTTGCAAGATTTTGTTTTTCGCTCTTAACTCCGTGATATCAAAGCCCGAGAAGTCACAAATGCCGTCCCCCTGAGTGTGCTAGCCCAGCGTGATGTCACCAGATGTAAAATATATTTAAACTACTTATTACATTTACTGAAAGTCATTGCATTTTTAGTGTTGTGGACTTAACGCTAGTTAAGATGTTGCAGTCATCTTAAAAATAAAATCTAAATATTGAATATTCAATGGGTGTAGTTAGTTTTTTGGGGGGAAAACAGCATTCTGTCAATAGTCAATCTATAGAAAAAGAATGACCAAACTGTCAATAGTCATTCTATTGACCAGCAAACTGTCGACAGGCAAGTTGTCAACATGCAGATTGTTGATAGCTGTGCCACCCCAATGTTTTATTTAAATGCATTTGATTTAGTTTAATGAATTTACTATATTTAATCAGAAATCAGGTGTTGGTTAGATTAGGTTAATAATTCAAGAAGTTTCAGGCATTCTGTCGACATTTCGCCGAATGTCGACAGAATGCAGGTCCTTTCTATCGATAGAATGACTGTCGACAGAATGCTAGCATAACCGTTTTTTTTATTGTTCCCAAAAATAAGAATTTTACATAATTCATACAGACAAAGGAGATTAAAATTAAATTACAGTCAAAATTTAAAAGAAAAATAGCTATTAAATTTTTTAAATGCATGCTGTGGCGAGTCAATGTAATAATTTGAAATTTAATGATTAACTCATTAACTCATTAAAAAAAGTCCAACTTGAATACAATATTGTCAACACGTTGTGATTTGTAATTAATTTGTAAATAAATAGCATACATCATATCAACCGACAAATTACAAATATTCTATTTCGGTTTTTTGTTTGTTTTATCTTTTTCCTTCTCATTCATGTTGGTCGTAGAATCTTTTGGTTTAACAGCATCGCTATTATTGGCTCCAGCTTCTGGATCATTTTTCTTTACTGAAGCTTTATTATCACACGATTTAGCTCCAATTTTCTGTTTTCGTACACCACCATCGGTATCTGGATTTCTTTTATTAACATTAGACTTTTTCTTTAAACTCTTTCCCGGGCCAGATGCTTTAATTTTAACCTCATTTCCTTCACTTCTTTTTACATCATTTTCTTCCACTGGCTCTTTATTTACCGATGTATTACCGGTAATAACTTCGTCGACATTACTTTTTGAGGGAGAATTTTGATGAACCTTTATATGAGTTACTTCCATTGAGAAAGTGTTGTTTTTCAATTTCGATTTATCAGTTTTCTTCATACTAGTCAAATCCTTTGGTTTACAACCAGTACTACCTTTAGTTTTTGCATCATCTTTCTTCTCTGAAGTTTTTTCATCAAATGATTTAGCTCCATCGTCTTTCTTCTGCTTTTCTCCATCTTCATTGGATTTCCTTCCTTTGGTATTATCTTTAGGAGTTAAACTTTTTTTACCAGTTTTTTTCTTCGAGTTTATTTCGGTTGCCGTCGTCGAACTCTGGCCAGCGCTATCGACATGACTTCCTTTCATAAACTTAATGAGACAATTTATAAATTCTGTTTTATTTGCTGTTGGATTAAAAGAAACATCATTCTCAAGCAAGTAATCACGAATTATATCCCTGTGTATTATTTGTCGACCCAATACTTCGTTAACACTTTGACTGTTTAAACAAATATAAGATATGGCTTCTGCGATAACGAAATGATGCAATTGAGTATAAAAATATTGGAAGTATTTTGTTGTATACCACACTACTTACTATCAATTGATTCAAGCCGTTCTTTTTTGGTTGTAATGCGAAACAATTCCCAAAATACATTTTCATCCAGGTCTTTGAGAAAAGCTGTGAGTCCAATTTTATCCGTGGTGTCCATCATTCATTTAGTTGAAAAACTAATGGGTGTCTTACTGATTAGTTTCGATATTTTACCATTCATGTGTGGCGTCGTTAAGTGGACGATGCTTGAACTGCCTTATCTGCGCAGATGCCATGCAGCGCTGCTTTTGGTAAAATATTCCACAATTCGTTTAAATTTTTCGCACAAAATCAAACCTCCAAATAAATTGTGCCGGAAGGTTGTATTTATTTTTTTTTCGAAATTAAAAAAAATGTTTCTATTATTCGGAAAACAATTTGATATTTTCTTACAATTCTAAAAATTCTAAAGAAATAAAATATACTTATTTCAAAAGTACTACATAAAAGTTTTCCGCATACAGTAGATAAAAAATTTATGGATTATCAGTTTCCACAATATCAAAAGTCTTATCAGAAGCATTATCTTGATTCTCTTTCCACATTTCACTTAAATTTGCTCGAATTGAATCGAAAACTACATGGAAATCATTTTTCATTCTCCTCACCCAATCATTAACATTGGCAACATCACCTCTCAAATCGTGTGTCTCATTTTGAAGATGGCGCGTCATAGTATTTAAATCTTGTTGCGTCAAATCAATATCTCCCAGCTGTTTACTCATTTGTTTCATCTGTTCAGCCTGTTCTTCAAGATTCAAATTTCGTCTCCATTCGTTCAAAGATGATACCTTTGATAATAACAATAAAAAAACTCATATTAAAATTAAAATTAGAAAGTATTAATTAATTTTAATTAAATTAAAATTAGTTAATTCACAAAAATCAACCTCTTCATTCAGTCCTGTTACTTCAAGTTGAACTTGCTCCATGTTTTTCTGAATATTTAGAAAATTCTTCATAGCATCAACCACAGTCTTATTAATCTTTGACAATGTTTCTCGTTCTTCTGCATATTGATTACCATCGCTATATCCAGTTACATCAATCAAAGTTTGTGTTTGACCATCATCTACATGCCTGTTTTCTTCAATTACTTGTATAGTTGCTTCCAGTTTATTAATTCGCCATTCCAAATTAACAACAGAGTTGATTTTCTCATGCAAAGCCAAAAGTGTTTTTTGATACCTCTTAAATTCTTGATCGATGTTTTCTGCTTCTGTCTCTGTATTTATGAAGTAAGTTAGATAAAGGATTAAACATCCAAAAATCTGTAGATTCATTTTGACTGAATTAGTCGACTGCAAGCACAAACTTACGATTCATAAAGTGATGTAATTTATTGAGAAAAAAAATAAGTATTTTTTATATTATCGTTTCTTAATTTAGAATAAAGGAGCTATTCATTCTCCAAGTTATCACCCATGACGTACACCGTGCAAAAACAAAAAAAAGAAGCAAGCTTGCTTACAATGCCAGATGCAAACATAAACGTAAACACCCACAAGCTACAGATAATTCTTTACTAAAAATAATGTTATATAAAATAATGAATAAATTTATTTACAAGTTTGGTTAAGTTAATTACGTAAAACGGTTTTGAATAATTAACTGTAATACACTTCTCAGTAAATAATTTGCATATAAGATTAGATTACTATAAAGAATAAATTTTTGTTACAACTAGGGGCGGACTGGCCATTTGGAAAATTCCACATGGGCCGTATACAATTTGGGGCGTTTTTCTAGAAAGTATTCACCACCTCTATGAATCTTAAGGCTAAACTGGGCTGATAATAATTTTTTCCACACAAAAATTATAGGGCCAGTTCACTCCTGGTTACAACTTAAGATAAATGATTGCAGTTGCCATGTTTCATGCTAGTTTTTTGTATTATATGTGTTTACTGCAAAGTTTCTTCAATTTATTAATTTAGTGGACGACACAAGTAGATTTCTCAAAGGTGAACAGACTTTTTGAATACGAAATACAGAATGGATTAATCCACACATATATTGTAGGATGTATCGTCACTGGTTCTGGGTCTTGTCAGAATTGAATACGTAATGAACCTTCAGTCTAAAACAGACGTGGGCCAAATGCAGCTCTTCGTTGGGTTAATTGCAGCTCCCAATGTTTCTTACAAAAATTTTTATTTTTGTTAAATAAAATTTGAACTAATTATTTTGTTTTCTTTCTCATTTTTATATTTTCTTATATGTGTATTTTTATACTTTATATAGCAATTAAGATTTGTGTAGAATATGTAATAAATTTGAATTTGTGTATTTAGTACTGTGAGAACGTGACTATGGTATGGCTCTTTATATAATGAAAATCCACCGTGACTCTGTTGACCTCATGTATGCCCACCCCTATATAGTATAAAAACAAAATTTTATTCATTTTTAAATTTTCAGAACTTTAAATAAATAAAATTATTTAAATCTTTATTTATTTAACAAACTGGAAAAAATTTCCAAAATTTTATAGTTTTTTAATAATCACTTCATTCGGATGTTAATATTTGGCTTTAGAAATCTGAGACAGGTGTGCTTACGTGCTAGCATGAATAGTTTCTAATAGTAAAAAAAAAAATTATACAGAAAGGTTGTACTTGCAACTTTTATTAGAGTAAATATATCGCTTTAATAAACATAACGCGTAACCCATTAAATAAAAAAATAGTAAATATAAATTTTTTTTTCCAATTTTCTATATTCGTCCATAATTTCAAATGACATTTATGGCTTTCATTTGTCATTATTAAGTAGTATAAGAAATATAAATGTAAAAATTATTTTATACATTTATACACGAAATTTCGCGAAATTTTTTAATAACAGTTTTTCAGTTACTAATCATGCAATGATTGGCACAAAAATAAACATTTAAATTGGCACTGATTAAATACATGTCACTAAAACAAACACGTAAAATAAATACAAAAAAATCCTAAATATGATTTTCCTGAATGTATTTTGATAAAGATTTTAAAAATATCCTTTTAATTTTCCCACAATTTGTTCGAATTGTATCTTGAAGTAACAATTGAAGAGGAACTAATAGATGAGTCTTCAAATCATCTTCAAAATTATACTAAAAATATTATAAAACATCATTTAAAAAAAATATATACATACAAGCCATCAATCACAAAATAACCTTATCAAAAGCGTCATAAACTGCTTTAAATGCAATCTGCTTTCTAGTATGAAAAACAGACCGACTTCCATGCAACACATAAGCTCCATTCTTCTCTGCAGATTTACACACACTTGTATACATGCAGTGATCAGATCTGAAGTTCCATTCGCAGGGATAAATATACACCATGCCTTTAAAAAAACAATAAAAATTGTAAACACAATTGTAATACAGTAAAAAAAGAAAAATCTTTACTTGGATAAAAAGAAAACAAAATATTTATAATATCTTGATCTCCCCAAACAATCTTATATTTATATTCTTTGTAAATCGGTATAATTTTCTTTTGCCATTCAAATAACCTCATTCGAGTTAAATTCATTAACATTACTCCTGAATTTACACCTAAATTTTAAAATAAAATTAATTAATTTTTATTTATAATCAAACTTATTCATTTTTTATACCTAACGGGCGATAATAAGGATGACGAGCAAATCTATTGTACCAACCAGTTGCATAATCTTCATGTTCTGGTGTCATAGCTGCCATTTGACTAGAATTCATAAGTGAAAAAAAATGCCACAATTCTTCTAATGGGCGTAAAAATAAAATGTCAGTATCAACGTATAAAAGTGCATCGATGTCTTGTAGAATAGTCTAAATTATAAATTCGCTATTATCTATTATTGCAATTATAAACTAGAAAAAAAATCAAATCTCAATATCAAACTTACGGGAAGAAAAAGTCGCTGAGCTGCACAAGGTTTGAATAATTTTTTCCATTCAATAGCTTCTTTTAAATCCAATGGGAATGTAATAGGATGTATTTTTAAGGTTAATTTACGTTGTATTTTAGCAGGCCATGACGCTAACTGTTAATTGTACCAGTATATCATGTTGACACAGATTAATGCGTGTTAAAATATTATATTTACCGTTTTTTCAAGCTTTTCACTCAAACTACTTTCAACTACAGGAATGAAGTGAATTAATGTTTTCGTCAGAGTCACTGCCGACTTGAGCATAACCAATGTTTCGTTAAGACGGTCATTACATACAACTACTGATAAAACGATTTTTCGAATTACTGGTTTTTGAGTTTTGATTTTTAAATGGGGTTTTATAGAAGCATTTGAAAAGATATTCTGCACACTGGAAAATACAAACTAAACAATTAAATCGGTAATTAAGAACAGATGAGTAATCACATTTACCTAATGTTTTGGAAATCAGATGGAAGTGGGCGGGAAAGAAGTTCATATTTTCTCTTCGAGTATGAAAATAAAACGAGCACTAGTGTAACAATGAGTGAAGTTAATGCGAAACGGTAGATAAACTTCATCATCGTTGTGATTTGAAGAGACAAAATAAACGAGTTAATTTAAAATTGAGCATTTGTAACAGCTTCGTCATCCTCATCTCACTTTTTTAGTCTTGTTGGTATCGGTCGGCACGCAAGCAGCTGCAATCAATTAAACCGACATCTAGTGGCGTTCTAGCAGATGAATTGCATTTCAGCGACATCTGGGAGTACATTGTGCAACTACAATGTAAAAACAAGTCGTACTGTACCCTTACTGCATCTTTTTCAGAATAATTTCTGCGGTCGAAAGTCTAAATTGTTATAGCTCAATTAAAACTTTTAATAGCAAAAAATTAATGGCGCTACTCATAATTAACCCAAAAAAATTAAAATCCTTTATTTTAATTAAAAGATAATTGTAGATACTTCTTTTGGTTTCATAACATGAGAGCAACGATTTAAGGATTAAAATTTATTCTGATCCGAACTCAACCAGTGCTCATCAGAATCATGTTAACCATTTTAAGCGCTGCCATCGCCCTCTATTAGTAGTAACGTTTTAATAGCCAGCATCCGAGCATCTTTCATCTTGTATCACATCAAGATAGATAAACATTCACACATCTTTCAATAAAATACTATCCAACTGTTTTCATTTCTATTTCTTTGTAAAGGTAAGAAATCGAGCATTGTCGTGTGTAAACAAAATGTATTAATAAGAAATTAATGGAATTGCATGAACTTCTCGATGCAGTTTTTATGAGTCAACTAGCAACACAAATTAAATAAAAAAAGTTCATTTCACTTCATTTGCCAATCAATCAAGTCTACAAATACCACACTCAACTAAACTAACAAAATTGTAGTACATAAAACAAGAGAACAGACAGTGGCACAATAATGAATAACATTGCCTTTTAAAGGAACAACGCTACAACATATTTTTAAACAAGCACTATCAGTTCAAACAACATAACAACTGGGTAGGCAAAAATGATACACATCATTAATCAACTAGAGTTCAATATAAACACACATAAATTAAAACCTAACAACTTGAATACGGAACGGTCTCGGTGAGAAAAAAAAATGATGTATGAACTTGATCCCGACATCGTATACAACACTACATTAAATTCATATTATTTTTTTGTATTATTTTGCTTCTATTTGAAAAAACAGCTGCCTGATGACGTCACAGAAGACAAAACATGAACGTCAAACATGCACCACGATTACGAGATCCTGATATAAACTTTGTTTTTGATATCTTCATTATTATTTTAAAAAAGAAAAAATATATACGAAAGTAAAGAAATCATACTACAAAAATAATAATACAACTTTTTTCTCTTTTTTCCAGTTCATTCTGTTTTCGTGACGGAGTGGATTGCACCATCTTTTCTGATTACTTGCAGTAAGAAAAATTAAATCACAAAATCATGGCAGCAACGAATGTTTACAAATTATCTTCAACTGCAAGTAATCAAAAAATATTTTCCATCAAGTTTTAATAATTATTATAATTTTTTTTGTAAAAATTAGTGATGGACCGATAAAATCGTTTTAGTAATAAAATAGGGTTATCAAATTTCAGTGTGGAATTTTAAAAATCAATGGTTGAGTCAGTTAATTTCATTATTTGGCTTAAATGTGTCGTTTATGACATTCATTTTTTTCTCTTTACAAGTTAATTACTTATCTCTGAATAATCCAGCCATTATGAAATAAGGCAACCCTAATAAGTTGATATTCTGAAATCTTTAAATTATATTATTAAATAAGCACTTGATTTAGCATCTTTATAGAATAAAACTGCAGAAAGTTGTATAAACATAAAAGGCACCACCATCTCTATCCAAAAGCTTGAGGGAATAAACATTAAATAACATTTCTTGATAAAATTAATTTCAATTATATTTACAAAAGTTTATTGATAAACCGTAATCTACGGCAAAATTATATGGCAAAGGAAACTTAAAAATCCTTTCAAAAAATGAAAAATCGGTCCATCACGTACACATTCATACGCACATCAAAAATATTACAGAAAAAAATCCCAAACAAAAAATTAAAAGAAAAATAATTTGAATGATAAATAAATAATACAAAAATGATTGCTTATCATAATTATCATCATTGAAACAAGAAAATTCAACAAACTCAACTCCTCGATTTATAATTGTCTCGTTTCTCCAAATTACCGCTCTTGTTTTTACGAGTTACATTTTCAGCTGACAAACTGCAACCTTTCGATTTCGATTTTTCATTAATTTTAACTCCTTCCTCTGCCTTCAAACTACCCGTCGAATCCTTTCGTTTAGCACCACCACCACCACCACTAGTTACTGTATCATCTTTCTTCTCCGAAATTTCCCCGTCAGATAATTTAGCTCCGCCATCTTTTTTCCGTTTATCTCCACTTTTTTCCGAATTTTTTCCTTTAGTATTACACTTAGGTAGAGTTGCTCTACCTTCGCTTTTCTTCAACTCCTTTCCAGTAGCAGATTCATCAATTTTTACATCATTTGCTTTACTCTTCGTTGTTTCATTTGCTTTCACCGGACCTTTATTCATTAAATCAAACATTCCATGTCTCGTTAAATCACTATCAGTTGTGACGGGTTTCACCTCACATTTCACAGGACGCTGTTGCTGGACCTTAACTTCGCTCGGAATGTCGCTCGTTCGAGAACTTCTTTCGGCAGATGGCAGAGTTTTCGCTGTCACTGTAACCAACGTCTGAGGCTGGCCTTTATCTAATGCCGCATCTGCGGACGCCGAGCGCAGTGTCAGATGACACGGACCCGGCGACTGCGGAGGTTTGGCAGGAAACGGAAACACGCCTTGGACGCTGGTGCTCGTTTTTGCACTGCTCAACACCGCAGGAGGCGACTGACTTGTAACGAGCACTTTTGGTGTGATTGTAATCCCCTTCCCACCGGGTGGTGAAGCCGATGGAGTGACCAAGGGAGAGATGGAAAGTGGAGGCGAATCTCGTCGCCCCTTAGCGTCTACTGATCGTGAGTGCATTCTATCAGGGGACAACGCTCGTCGTAGCAAAGGTGAGCCAGGTTCCGCACTTTTGGGCCGTGCAAACGCCTTTTTCGTCGAACTTGGAGTTAAAGAGGAGCCGGGGCTGTACGTCTGAGTGGTATTCGAACTTCCGGGCTGGTACCCGCAAGAGTTTGGGGAGTTGTGCGGAAAAGCCAATGGACTAGGGCTTCGTGTGGGACTGTTTGGTGCCGGGGACGGTGACGGTGTACGGGCCAAAGGTGACAGAGGAATGTGACCCACCGATTTGCGACGATGAGGCGAGCGCATGCTCGCTGCCAGTTTATGTTTAAGTCCATGCAAGGAACTAGGTCGAGGATAGTGTGTGGATCCAGCAGGAGAATTAGGGACACTGGATGACGGCGAACTGCTCTGCGAGGAACTGTTTGTTGAGTGCGAATCAGACGGGGAGAAAAGACGGTTCATCGGTGGCGAATGTGGAGTTTTGATCCTTGTCGGGGAGGCCGGCAGCGAGTCCTGTGAAGACAGTGAACGGTTGAGCGATTGGCAGCTGCGGCTCGGTGTTAACACGGTCGGAGACATAACTCCACTCATGTTATGCATCTCGGCACTAGCGCGTTTGTTACTCAATCGCCGGAATAGCGACGTGCGACGTTTCTTGTCTGTCTCTCGTTTATGACGTCTTTGCTTGTTTGGTTTTTTGGCCAATTTGCTTTGATTGGGATTTCGTCGACGTCCTCCTGTCTTGATTGAAGTGTTTTCCAAAGCAGTAGCGCTAATGGACACACGGTCTTTACCCGACATGATGAGGTGCAACACCTGAGTGTGAAACAGACCTTGCACCGGTTCGCCGTTTATTTGCGTAATCAGATCACCTGGACGAAGACCTGCCTCAAAAGCCGGACTGTTATCATCAACCGCCTGATAAATAAAGGTTTATTAAATTCAATAAAAACTTAAAAATAAAAACATTACTTTACAATTCATTTTATTAATAATAATAAAGTAAACGATTAAAGTTAAACTTAAATGTTAAAATATCTTATGTCGTTTATAAAGTTTATAACTTTACTATTATTAAGAAAGTAAAAAAAAAGTAATGTTGTTTTTTGCTCTTTAAATAAAAACTCACCATCACTAAGTGATGAACAGTATAGAAATCAGTATCGCCAAAATAAACACGAATAGCTCGAATTGTGAAACCGAATCCACGAGCGCCTCGACGAATGATTATTGGTGGTTTCAATTGTTGCACCAGAGGAGAAAGCTCGCGACAAGGGGAAGTGTCTCGCGAACTCGTGCTGGACCCTCCAGGTGAATTCAATGGCTGCGGATTGGTTTCATCCGAGGGGATCATGAGAGACAAACCCGAGGCAGAGGCCGATTTGATGACCGAACGCGAGCGTCCCTTAATTCCACCAGTAGCCACGGATGGAAGGGCGACACGAGGAAGCAGCGCGCTAGGTAGAGGTCCTATTAAAGAGCCTGCCGTTGGTCCTGCAGGAAGCCCAACAGGTACCGATGCTCGTTGCCTATCCCCGATTGGCAGTTTTTCACTTTCTTCTACTGGAGATAGTTCCTTATGCTGATCTGGAGTTCCGGCGCTGCTGCGCTCATCTTCAGTAGAGATGGAAAATCGTGGAACTATCTCACGCATCGTCACCCGTCGTCGTCTTTGAATTTGAGGTGAAATGTCTTCGCTTTCTGTTTGAGACGAATCAGGAGTAGTAATAGGTGCAGTCTGACTCGTTGGGGTGTCTCTAAGAGAATTATCAATGGTACTTGATCCAGATTTAATATTTGATCCCGTTCTAGATGATGATTCCCGAAGCTTCTATTAATAATAAATAAATGAATACACAAACAAATTAATTAACTTATTAATTATAAGAAATTAAAATAAAATAATTTAACAATTACTTGTTCATCTTCCAACTCTTTTTCAATCCTCGAGTAAACTTTTCGGTACCGGGGTGAACATGATGAGAAACTAGCGAACAAAGGTATATCATCTGTATCGTCTGTATCCTCTAGCTCTTCCATTTCATGATTGTACCGGTCTGTGCGAGCTAGAAAAATACAAATAAATAAATGATTTATACCCCTATCATAAACATCAACTTACAATCAAAATAACTCGTATCTTCTTCACTAAGTAGTTGTGGTACAAACTCAACTTTCTGTCTCAAAACAGAGTTCCAGTCTAATGTATTAAAATACATATGTTCTTTCACTTCATGAGCACCCCCCGTCCCTAATCTTTCTAAAGGATTTTGTTGTAGTAGTTGTGCAATGATATCTCTAACATCTTCGGGTACTTCCCAATCTTCATCTGAAGGCCATTCAATTTCATCTAATAAAAATAAAAAAAATTTTAAATGAAATAAGTGAACATATTTGTGTTATAAAAGAAAATCTAACCATTTATAACGTGAGCAAATAAAACCTCCACTGTTTCTCCAAAAAATGGGACACAGCCAACAAGAAATTCATATAAAATAACCCCCATAGACCACCAATCAACAGGCTTTCCTGTAAGCATAATAAATAACATAAATAACAACTAATTTTTAGAATTGCTTTCTTTTACTCACCATAACCTTGTCTGAGAATAACCTCAGGTGCAATGTATTCAGGTGTTCCAAAAACTTGTTTATCTGTAAACTGTCTTGTATCCCTATCCACATAACCTTCATATAAATTTGTAGCCACTACAATTAAAAAATACGATTAAATAAAACATTTAATACACATTTGTAATATTTGCTTACAGTTCATTAAGCCCATTTTGGACAAACCAAAATCCGTTAATTTTATATGTCCTAACGCTGTTATTAATAAACTAAATAAAATAAAATAAAATAAACACATTTTTATAATGCATTAAAATTTTAATTTTTACTTGTCCGGTTTAAGGTCACGATGAACTATTCCATAACTATGTAGATACTCTACTGCAAGTACAGTTTCAGCAAAGTAGAAACGAGCCATATCAGCTCCTAATGGACCCATATTTTTTAATAGTGTAGCACAATCACCACCTTCGACATATTCCATAACCAAGCAAAGATGTTTCTAAAAATAAATGATATTTAGTAATAAAAAATATTTTCTAATACAATTAAATAATTAACGCACTTTGGTTTCAAAGCTGCAAAACATGCTGACAACAAAAGGATTGTCTGTAAAACTCATTATATCTCTTTCTGCAAAGACTTGTTCAACTTGGTTCCGTAACATTAAATTATTCTTGTTTATTCTCTTCATTGCAAACCTTTGCCTCGTTTCTTTGTGTCGAACCAAATAAACAGCACTAAAATGTATTTTATAATAACAATTAAATAAGTGTTAAATTAATTCAAATTACCCAATTTTAGCAATTGTTGCTCTCAAACTTTTGACGCGAGTTATAGTAAATTTTGAATAATAATTTGTAAAAAAATTTCTGTATAAAAAACACGAGTCATAAAAAGCATATATCTTGAGACTTACATATGCTAAAATATGGCAATTAAATATTTTCTTACCCATAAGCACCATTGCTTATTAATTTAATAGTTTCGAAATCATCTTCACATGGTGTTTTCGTTTTAAAAGTCGGTTTTTCTTCATTTGCTTCATCTTCTTTAGTCAATTCTGGTTTTTCTTCTTGACTTTGTGTTGCTGACGTCGACATTTCAACAGCAAAATCTAAACCAACTTATATTAAATACATCGTCAAAATCCAGAACCATTTCTATCAAGATTACCTGCTAAAGGATCTCTAGTTAGTCCCAATTTATTGATTATATATTGAGGAATGTCTGTTTTTATCCCTTGAAGTCCCTTTGCTTGGCCTTCAGCAGCTTCGAGTAAATGATAAAACTCTTCAGGATCAAATTCTAAGCATTCCAAAAGCCTCGCTGGTCTCGATACTATTAAAAGCAACTTCTTAACTAATGAAGTTAAATGCTGAGATGATAGAGGCGACTTCTCTTTCGCCTATAATATAATAAATTTTTAAAAATACTTATTTTCATCTTAAATTGTTAATTACTAACCTCAATCAACAGTTTTTCTAAGTTTTCAGACATTTCGTAAAAATATCTACTCGTTATCAATTTTTCTTGCGATTTCTGCAAACAGTCTCGCGCCATTTCCACAACTTGGTGATGCACAAACCGCATAATTCCATCCGAATTGTCTAAATCTCTATTAGTGTTGATAAAATGGGTCAACCGTTCTTCCATTTGTTGTGTGGCCTAAATTTATTCATATTTAATTAATATTATTATTATTAATAAAAATAAAAATATGCAAAGTTACCTTCGGAAATCTTTCTTTGTACAATGTATTCATCATAACAATTTCATTATCCACACCAGGCGATCGAATTGGACTACTGCAATACAAAAATTAGCAAAAGGAAAGGAAAAAAATTAATAATTTCTCATTTTATTTCAACGTTTTACAAGAAATAATAAATAAATAACTTAATGTTTTAAATGTGTTAAAACTTAATATTTAAATAAGAAAAATTAATAAATTTAAAGAAATGTGCTATTTTAAAGACAGAATTTTGATAAAAAAAGAAAGTATAAAGAAAGAAAAAATCGTGATGTGTTCCTTACTCCAAAGTGGAAATGCAAAGCCAGGCCAAGCTTTTTCCCCAATCACCATAAATGAAGCATGCAAAATATTTGGAAAAAAGGGAAAGAGAAAAATAGAAAAACAAAATTATTCTCATTAAATCAATATTAAAATTAATTCATAACCAAAATTATTCTTTTTAAGCATCAAAACCTATTAATACAATTCTCTCAAGCGCACCTTAAACTTCGGGAGCGGGGACGTAACATCGGAGATCGCCGTCCGTCATCTTCAAGACCAGGATTGCTTTCATTACTTGAAAAATGCCTTGTTGGAGTTTTCACTTCTTCTGGAGTAGCCTGACTAGTTATTTGGTGGAGTCTTTCTTGAGATGAGCATTGAGACTAAAAAAATAAAAATAAAAAAATGTAGTAAAAGTAATAAAGCATGTGAATACATGAGAAAGCACCAAACAAATATTAAAAATCAAAATTCCATCAATCTAAGTCAAGACATTTTTCAATTGATCAATAGATATCCAAAATTTAATTTCCTTTTTAATAAAACTCAAGTTATGTCAAATATAAATTTTATAAAGAGAGTAAAAAGAGAAAAACTAGGAACTAAAACAAAAAATGTTTTGACTAAGGAATCTGACCTACTTAGATCAGTTTGGGATGTCCTGCTCCCAATCTCCTGTTAAGTGTTGCTCAGGCAAGGAAAAATATTCAGACTGAATCACTTTTATTTTAAGAACGCAATATTAAGATTATCTTTAGATGTTTACAAATTTAATCGTCTACAGGTATAAAGTGTAGAATTTAATGTCTTCATTTTATTAAATTTTATTTTCAACACATGAATATTTTTAATAAAATTTTGTTTTCTAGTTTTATTGATTCATTTGAAATTTTATTACTTTTTTGCCAGTATGTTTTGCTAGTTTTATGAAAAAAATTATCAAAAACTACGAATAGGGTGTTGTCAAGAAATACCAGTGTATACCAGCATGTTTTTATTGAATCAGTAATCACACCGTGATTGGTTGCATGACATACACAATAATGAGAATTGTGATAGGTTGATTTTTAATTCCCTTTGGCTTTTATTAATGTTTGTTTTATATTTTAATAGATTTATGTACTCAGGATTAAAAAATAAACTTATTTTAAAAAAAAATCTTTATCGTTTGAAACATTTCATAACAAAATTAATATCTGAATTATTACCGAAACATTGGAACTTCCTGGAGTATTAGTTCCATAACCGGAAGACGGAAGTGAGGCAACTGACCACCTTCGACCATCAATTCTGCACGTAAAGTAAACAAAATAAAGATAAATAAATATTGATTTATAAATTTCATGTCCAACATAAAAAATAACAAAAAGAATAGAATAAAAATACACAATAAGAAAAATAAATTTGAGCATTAACAAAATATAATTTGTTAAAACTCACTTCAAATGACCAAACCATGAGAAAATAAATCAACGCCCAAGTACGCAAATTAATAATAAAAATAATAGAAAACGTAGAAAATAAATTCTAAATAGTAATAAGAAATATCGAAGAGAAAAAAAAATGAGAAAATTCTTGGTTCTTATAATAAAAACTGACCCTACAGATGATAATCCGAAGGCTGGGTTATTCAGAACTTTCTCATGATATTTTCCACTTGAACTAGAAATAAACATCATTCCAAAAAAAAAGGAAAAGAAAGAGAAAAAAAAGCAGCTTTGGTACAATGTTTTTATGTTCTATATTAACTTCAATTTCTTCTTAATCAAAATGAATCATTTCTAAATCATTTTCAATCACCTTTTAACTGACGGAAAAGAGAAGTGTTGATTAGGTGACATATTTCTTGGACTTTCTAAAGGACTTCCTGTAAACATCAATTAAAATGCATAAGTAACACTTTAAACCATTTAATTTAATCTAATTAATCCGCATACCTTGCGAAATAGGAGAATGACATCGCGGTAAAGTTGGAGATGTGTTGGCAATTACATTCCTTCGTTGAGTACAGCGACTAAAATAATAAATAAATGAAAAAATTAATTAATTAATTAAAGTGATTTTTTTAAATTTTTATTGACATCAATTAAAGTTATGACATTATGTAACATGTTAGCATAATAAATTAATAATTTATCATTTTTATCTACGAATAATCAAATTAAATTTTGATGTACATATGTAAAACGTACTTAAAACATGAATTAATAAATTCAAACAAAATCAATAATAATTTATCACTAAAACATTACTAAAACAAATTAATCTAAACGATATACTGCACAAACACAAATTTATAGCAAAATAATTAGATTTTATCGTTTTTCGCTTTGAGTAGTTGTCATTATAAATTATGTTTTGCATCGAATTTTTTCATGGCACATTTTTTAAAATTATAATAAGATTTTCTTCCAAACTTCCATGAAAGAAATCAATTTCCACCTGAATCACACATTTGAATGGCATCACTTCAGTAACCCCTCACTCTTTCAGTTATATTTGCACAATACTGTATAAATTGCATTGGCAAGTTTCCTTTAACCTATCACTCAATGTTAATCAATTAATTCAAGCAGAAGAAAGGCCATAAATCAGCAGCTCGACTAATTAAGTAATTATCGAACAAGAAAGCAGGGAGAAAAGATTACAGCTTTTAATACTCATATAAATCCAGCAACTTATATTAAAAGTTTCTTAAGTGCACATATGGCGCTTCAAGTTTCATTTTGATATTATAAATTATAATAAGTGAATTAAAGCGTGTAAACTAATTATTCAACACCTTTAAAATAAACAAAAAAAACATCACTTAATGAGTGAAGGCAAAAAATAACAAAGCATTAAAAAAAGTTTAAGGTTCAAACAAAATTGAATTTGGCTCGAATAAAAAGCAGAGTTGCCAAATTCGTGAGTGAACTAAATGGAAAACAATTTTAACAACTCCACATGGCCACATGGTACAAACATTCTCTTTATTTATTTTTATTTTTTTGTTTTTGCAAAAGAAGAAAAAAAATCGAAGAAAAGGCGTTTTAATTTCAAATTAAATGCGAAGACTGATATGAATTTATATTTTATTAAGATATTTTATTAAAAAATGATAAAGGAAAATACTAACATTTAGTAAAGAATATATAGATTGACAATTTAATGTTAACTATAGATACCTACTGTTTGTAAACAACAAAACGATGCGCAAAACCATTAGAAAATGAAGAATCAAGTTGAGTGAGAAAGTAATGGAATTTTTATGGTTATTAGTTCGACTCAATCAAGTCGTCTCCACAAAACATTCACACACAACTCGGTTCTGTAGCAACATTTCGACCTTTGTATATTTATTCCCAAAATTAATTTCATTTTCAACTATTTTCCTTCACGCCTTTTAAAGTGGCGTCAAAATACCACAAAACTCAGGCACAGATAAGGTAAATATACAAAATAAATAACAAAGTGCGCAAAGATAACAAGCACTTTACACTCTAATCCTAATAATTTCAAATTGAACCATGTTTCAACTAATATTATACCAGTAGCCAACCTTTTATTTTCTCCACATCCCCATTAAACTTGCAAATTACATATACTAAATGACTTTTCATTCTCTTGAAACCATCATGCTAATGTCACCATTACAATTTTCAGTGCACACATTGTGCCAAGTGCAGATATCATTCAACCGAAATAAAAAATCACAAAAAAATACAAAACCAATTTCTCGAAAATAACCCTCTTTCCGTCTGTTAAAGACCTCAATTTGTGGAACCTTGACAATTTACGTTAAAGGCTTTTTCAACCAAACCATAAATTAGTCACAATGACTAAGCCAAGATCTTTTCTTTGCTTAGCCACTGTAAATAATTATCAAAGAAACCAAGTCGTATTCATTCAAGTCTAACATTAAATGGAATTAAAATTCTCACCTGCCACGTCTACTCAGGCTGAGCTCCTTCTGTAACAAAAATAGAAAAAAAAAATTTTTAATCCAATTTTTCACTTTAAAAAAATTTAAAATTAAAAGTAGCAGAATTCAATTTAATTAATCCTTTCGTTACCACTTACCGTTTTCTTTCACATTCAGTCAACTAGAAATGTAGAACAAAAATGTTAAACATTTCACCTACCTTAAGATGCATGAGTGAAAATATATTAGGCAGTGGCAATGTCAAATTGGTCCGTCTTAGAGTGGAATCACTCACACTACGGGGCATTCCACGTCCAGCGGGAATGCCCGTTGATGACGGCACCTCTCCTACCGCATCTTGTTCTTCCGTGTCCGGATTATCCGTCTCCGGGCTGGCCATGGGACAAGTGGCCATTGGAGACTTAGATAATTAGTCACCTTGGATACACCAATAACAAACACTTGGTAACAAGTTTCTCACTTCTTTTAAAATTCTTTTCAAAATTTAGATGGATCTAATTAACGCAAGCGCTAATGAGTTTTTTATTTTTTATTTTACACTTTCCATCATTATGATGAGAGTATCGGATTTACTTGAAAGAAGATCCTTTCCCTAATGAAATAAATTCGTTTAGTAGCTGCAAACTCTCGAACGATTTAAATGACAAAAAATTGAAATATTTAATATTAATAAATAAGTTCGAATTTCAATTTTAACCTTTTAAATGTTTTATGCAAAATAAAAATTAAAGTAAAGCAAGTGATTCCTAATTCACAGATAAGATTCACATTAAATATTTATAACCTGAAACCTTTGTAAATCTTTCATGAAACAATTTTATTGTATGTGTTATTTATTTATATTATATTATACATTAAAAATTAAGCCAATTTCCCATGAATAAGACTATAGAACCATAAAATTTTCAAAGAATTAGGGCTATTTACGTAAAACATGTTTACAAGCTACATACTCGTAACAACTCATGTTTATCTTTGCAAAGAATGTCGTTAATTTAAAAAAAATCTAAATTAAATCAGAAATCTCCAATTTACATAATTTTAATTAAAAAAACTCAGCGTGTAATTCCTTAAATAAATTACAAATGAAAGTTAAACTCCAATAATTTCGTGTATTATAAATTCGAGATAAAGTAATTTCATTTGTTAAAATCCGATTACATCCATCCCTCGCACGAACATATCGACCTAAGCTTCATTTTCTGTCATAAACTGGCCAGCAACTCGATCAATTCTATCGTACCCATTCATACGCCAACAAGCAACAAAACGCCAATGGCCGACATGAGTCACCCGCCGCCATTTTGCCAGCATGATATTACGCAATACGCCAAAAAATTCCACGCTGTCTGAAAGCGCGCTTGCGAAAGGTCTTTTCTTACCCGAGTGAGTGTTCGTCAGGACACGGCCATGGCTCACGACACCCAGGAGCAACGGCTCGACTGCAACTACTGCAGATCAGTTGCTCCGTTGCCATGACAACTTGTGCCATTCACGAGCAGGCATGTGAAGCCCGACATTGAGGGGCTGCTACACTAGTAGAAAAGCAAACGATCGATCGATCCACCTGAGACCAAGAGCAAAACAACACGCCTGCGCAGTCAAACAACGAATAAGACTTTAAGCACAGGGGTAGATGGGATTTACAAGAAAACTTGAAAATGATGAGAAAGAAAAAGAAATGTTTTTTTTACTTAGATATGAAATGAAAAACAGATTCCATTTTGTCAATATGTATCTAATTTTTTTAAAGTAAAAATAAAATATTTTAAGCTCACGTACCTTGTGTCTGGAAAATAGAATTTGTATCTGGGACTAATTTATATTTTATAACAATATTTTTATACGAAATATTTATAAATCTTTATGTAAAATTATCAAAACAAAGAAATTTCATAGAAAAAGTTGTAAATGAATTTGCATTTTATATTGTTTGCCAACCTTTCTCTACTAAAGTATTAATCCGATTATAAAACGAAGCGACATTTTATGATGTAATTGAAACCAAAAAAAAATCCTTGCCAAAATTTTCATCACGACAATTTCCGTTTATTTTCTCTTTTTTAAGGTTTGAAAACATCCTGAAAAGAAAATGAAATTTCTTGCCATTTTTCATTACTTTTTATAAACTTAATTTTGATAAAATCAAAAAATAAGTTTTCAACATTAATTTCTTTTGCAAATGTTGTAATTGTAACTATTATTTCAATGGCCAATAACTAAGACCATAAAATCAGAAAATCTACGATGGTTTAAATAGAACATTTGTGTGCGGGTAAAGTAAACCGCAAAACAAACTATTTTAGTAAGTGACATGTTATTGCAATATTTCATTATTATTACATTACATTAAATCATGTTTCATGCCAAATAGAATTTTGGTAAAAGTTGAATTTTATTTTTTATATAAAATTAACTTTTTTGTCTTTTGCATTAACGATCTTGCAAAATCTGAACATTCACATATTGATCAGTGCGTTTTTATTTCAAAAAATAAATCTTTCTAACTAAAGATATTAAAATCCTCCAAACAGTTTTTCGCAGAAAAAATTTAAATTCGTATTAGGTTATCGTCGTATAATCGGATTAATACCATAAAAATTAAATATTAAAACTTACCATTGTGACTGACAGGCTGGGCGCCGACTGACCAAGAGTTGAACTGCGTAGACGTACTAAATTGCTAGGTTCGCTTGCTACTTGAGAAAGAAAAAAACCATAAACATATGTCTAGTGAGAATAAATATTACCATACTAACCTTGACCAGTAAGAAGAGCCAGATGGTAATTAGTTGGAAAAGCAGCAAAACTCTCTCGTCTTCTTCGAGCATCTTCTGGTATATGACGAGAGAGGGATCGTCGGCGAGCACATGGTGCAATAAAATCATCGTCTACTTTCAATGAAACTGAAGTAGTAATGGCCGCCTGTGAACAATACGAAAATTTCATCATGAACAAATTTCTCAATTTTACCGTAAACAAATTTCTCAATTTCACCAAACAAATTCCTCAATTTCTTCACATTTATTTATAATTAAGGGTATTCAAAACTATCGTAAGATCGGATTATCGCCTTCTGTTGTGATCATGCGCATTTTAATCAAGCTGTAGTTTTGAAAAAAACATTTTCGAAACTTCTCGTTGCTTCAAATGTAATTGTCTACAGGAAGAATGATGCCCATATGATTACCGCTTCGAGGTAGATTTTTCATGATGTTTTATCATCATCAACGTCACTAAATTTTAAAAACTATAAGCGGTTTGATTTGTCTCTTTGAGACAACTCAAACCAGTCATATTTTTTGAAATTCTGTCAAATAAATGAAGAGATATGACGGAAAATGTATATCAAAGCCGACAAAATTCAACTTGGGCGAAATGGTTAATTTATAGTTTCCGCCTGGCGAGAACATGCGAAAATTTTTGAATACTCCTAATTACATCAATTCTATTTACAAAAAAATGGATATGATTTTGTTTTGATTTCAGCTTTAATAAAGCAAAGAAATGTGGTTAAGTTTAATAGTGATCATTATATGCTCTATAAAAGACAGTTTAATGTAATTTAAAACCAACGTCTAAAACTTTATTTCATTTCAGCAAAAACAGCATTTGGCACCAAACCTTTAGTCACATAACTGCTTTTTTCTTGCAATCTGGCATTTACCAAACACTTGACCGAAAAACACTAAATCCCTCAGTTTATTACTAGTAAAATCATAAACAGCGGTGCTCAAAAATGAACGTTAAATGAATTTAAATGTATAACTTCCTGTTGTAAAATGCATTCATTTAAATTCAAATAACTTTTCCCATAACCCTAAAAAAATGACCATTCTAACTAATTTATTCTTAATCTTGAGTTAAAAATTTTTAAAAAATGCAAAATTATTCCAATAATTTCTACCTAACGACAAATTACGTAATTAATTTTTTCATTTTCTTTAAAAAAACAAATCTATTATCAAATCAAACAAGATTTTAAAGAAAATCACCCATTTTTTACCCAACACACAACCCTATTTGCATAAATCAACTGACAGCACCACCCACATAAATTTCCCAAACCAACAAACCCCCCAAAAAAATAATTAAAGCAATTAACTACTAGCCATAATGAACTTTTAGTGCTTTAAGTACATTAACATAGAAAAATCAATAATATTTCGAAACCACCCATTTTCCCTTATCTTTCTAAATGAACCATTATCTTTATCATTCCCTATTCCCATTCCTTTGAAAACCCAAGTCTCAATAATAATCCTCAACAGACTCTGAAAACTTGACAACCATAATCATTTCGAATCATTTACTGCCCGTATTTACATAACCTTTCTCTCGTCTTATCAACACTTGTGTTTATGAAGCGCACTTGAGCACATGTAAACATTACCTTAGCTAAAAAATTAAATTCTCCATCCTCTTTTGGCGACAACGAAAACAGCGAGCGGGATTTCTGAGAAAAATAAAAATAACTCCTGGGTCCCATCCAATTACATTCTCACCTGATGAACAACGATTGCGCAGACCTCGATTTCAAAACTACTAAACTAAACCTCATCACCGACAACCATTACAAACAAATAACAATATCTTGAAATATATAAATATTAAAAAAAAACTTAATAATAATAAATAAAAAATAAAATTCATTCAAAAATTAAAAAAGTAATAAAAATAATAAAAGTGCAGTTTTAATTTGTTTTAATCTGAATATCAAATTTGTCCTACTTTTTCCTGTTAAATCTTAGATAACATTAAAATCTATATTAATAATTAATTACATAATCGAATAACGGAATTTTTTTAAAAAAAATTATTCAAATGCTATCATTAAAAGAGTGTAATTTTAAATTCATATAATTGCACTCTTTTGTCCTATAAAAATCACTCCTTAAATATGAATTGAGGCCACTCACCTGCCAGGTGTGGCTATGCCGACGAGCCATGAGCTTAATGTTTTGTTGCAAACATTATTATCTTTTTTTTACTGATTATGATTGCCTCGAAAAAGGAGCGCTTCTTCTTTTATAATCGAACTTAACAAACACAACCGACCTCTGACGTTAAACCCAGTAAACTATCCAGCATATTAAAAAAATCAAATTCAACACAACCTTGGCCCACAGACTCCCGTTGCTTAGCAACCTATTCAACGATTCCTTCCTACAATCCATTCACATAACCAACACCATTTGAGTTTCAATTAATTTCATCTAATGTTCATTATTATTAAATATTAAATATTAAAATTAAAGCGTCTAATCTGGAAACCGTAACCATTTTTGCAAACCTATTTTCCTTATGAAGAATAATCCAAGCAGAACCGATTTAAAGTCTAAAAATATAAATATTGAACAACAATAAACGTTTTCCTTTAGTATAATAAGCCTATTATGTGTATTATGTTTCTTATAAGAATAATCTATGCGCAAGGTAATTTTTATTTATGTTATTCAAGAAATTTTTTCAAACACAAAGTTTATGATAACTTTAAGATTATTCTGTAGCAAGCTTGGCCAACCTAAATGGTTTCATGGACCACTTTGGTGACACGTTACTTTTCCACGGGCCATGTATCACTTTATATGCTTTAAAATAATAAAATAAAATAAAAAAATACTGCAAAAAACTACAAAGCAGTCTTGTACAACTTTGGAACCGGGAGTGTCCAAAAAGCCTCATTTTATTTATTATTTATCGTATGTTGTGCAACTAATATGATTTTTCATCGAAGAATATATTCGTAACATAAAATATCCAGCTAAGCCTTATGGGAAAAATTATCGTTAATGTTTGCGAACATTGGGTGTTATAACAAGTTACATAAGGACGAAATTTAAACGTTTTTCGTGTTATAACTTATATATAATTAATTATTGTTGTAAATAAACTAGAAAAAAATATACTAAAAAATTTCTTCGAGTAACAGATGTTTATTTAACAGTGAATAATAAATATAAAACGAGCCTGCTTTAGCCTTTATTATCCTTATCCATTAATCTTATTATGTTCTAGGATATATCTGTTTTCCTACAGTATTTTATACCAATCACTTAACTAAAAAACTAAAATTATATGTTTTCTACCATAAAATTAATTAAAAAAGCAAACGTATAAAAATAAAAAAATAAAAAATAAAACCCATTTAGATAACTTTCTTATTGACAATGAAGATAAAAATGGCTGATTAAAAAACTCAAACAAAGAAGTTGGAAATTATTAACTCAACCTTCACTCAGTTTCAATACAGGTAAATAAATCAAGTTTCAACACCTGATAAAATAAAAATAAATAGATTACAAAATCAGTATAATGTAATCACTTCAAAACTCCCTTAAAACATTTTCATTTTTCACTTTCTAGGCAAATTTTCTATATAATTACACCTTACACATGTCTGATAGATAGAAAACAACTCACCAAATGTTAACAATACAAATTCTTCTTATTAGAACTCCATTTGGATTACATCTGGATGAGGTAAAACTGTTGAGTTTTGCCACTTGGCCTGAAAAGGACCAGTTCACTATTCCTCAGGAGGGAAAGCATTTTAACTTCCTGTCTGAAGTTGTAGAGTGGAGACACGTGTTCAACTCGATGCTGTTTCCCAAGGGCTTCTTTACATTCATCACTTGCGCTTGTGTTAGGTGAAATGTTCTCATGGCAACCATCTCCCAGATACATTTACTCAAATTTAAGCCTTTTTTATCTCCATCTTTTTGACATTTTTTGTCATATTATTTTGGCCCAGGTCCATAAAACTTTGCTCTTAAAGGCTATCAAATTCGCAGGAAGATCACTTAATGTCTAAGCCTTGTCTGCTCCAGGGATATGTTTGGATGGTCAGTTATTGAGCTTTAGGTTTGTATATATATATATAGTGAAAGGGAAAGGAAACTGAGGTATCAAATGCTTTTAGGTCTGTCAAGTTAGGGTTTTAAAATTGTTTTTATAGGATTTGATTAAATCCTTTCCTGTACTCACTTGGAAGTTATTAAACTCTATGTTGGCAATCACATTTTCGTGTTGTGACATAGAAAATGAAAAATCCAATATGTGTTTCATTATTATTGCAGGAAACAACGCTATTGTAAACAAGTTTGATGATATTACATCAAATCTCATTAAATTAAAAATCAAAGTGGCTTTCTTGCTTTTGATATTAATAGAGTTTGAATAAGTACATTGCATTAAAAGCATCCAAAGTACCGTATTTTTACGAATATAACCCGCAGGCTATACAGAATTTTACATACCCTGCACCTCCCCACCATGGTATATAGGTGTGAGTGGTGTATATGTACTATTTAACAGAATATTTGTTTAACATTTGATTTTTATTTTTTAATTTCTAACTCATCTGCACTTGTATCTGAAACCCATAAAAACTTTTATCAGACTCATCAAAAATATCCATTATTTCATCTAAATTGTGACTTTCATCACTTGATTCAATGATTTAATAATTCAATAACATAATGAAGCTAAAAATGTACATACAGTACATATGACGTGTATAGCCCGCGGGTTATACACGTATTATTTTACCAAATCATAAAAATCTGTGGGTTATACCCATGTGTGTGTTATATTTGAGTGTGCGGTATATTCGTAAAAATATGGTAAATTTTTTCCATAGTTTTGGTGGAAAAACCAAAGCCAGTCACTTGAGTCTTCATCTTCAGCTGTTAGTGAATTTACAGCAGATGCCATAATGAAGAAAAAAATTCCAAGTGCAGAGGACAAATGGCTGCTGAATTAATAGTGAGCTTAGGGGTGTTTTTCCTTTCAGTTGTAAGGTATAAAATTAGCTTTTAGCCAGCTCCTAGCTGTTGTTTTGTTCTTTTTTTCTTAGATAATGTTATTATTTAAAGAAGCTATTTGTATTATCTTAGATTTCCAAGGGAGAAATCCAAAATATAGACGAGATTTATTTATTTCATTATCTATGTATTTGTTTATTTATTATTCTGCTTTATTTGAAAAAATGATTAAAAAATAAAGCTTAGTACATATCACTTTCTGTGGCAGAATAATTTGCATAGAAATTCGTTAATGTATAGCCCAAACGGAAATTGCTTAGCAGAACCATCTAGTCAAAGAATAAATTGCATTTTGCTGTAAGCTTTTACAGTAGTGGTATTCAAATCCCTGTTCAATCATATTTTTGAAGATTGATAATTGATTATACAATTTATGTATGTACCTAAGTAAATAGTGTTATTTTGAAAATATACAGATTTTCTAATTTATAAAAAAAATGTTTTACCATATGTTCTTGACCTAGAGGCAATTTGTTCAAAGGCCAACCCCTCCTAATAAAACATGAAAAAATTGTAAAATTTATAGCAGCCAATCATAAGGCAACCCCTCAATCACAGCCAGCTTTAAACTTAAAACATTTAAACTAGGGATGAGAATGGTACCAATAAAAAACCTGCACCCACTGCTGGTCCAGGTCGCGGAGGATGGAGCCAGGTGGGACTAGTCAGATTATCTGTAGGACCAGGGCCAGCGCAGAACTAATAGCAAATAAAATAATTTCCTTGGTTTTTTTAATTTTTATTAAAAGAAAAAATAAAAATAAAAAAAACAAAGCTGAAAGTGATTATTGATCAATTGATAAATAATTATTTGATTGCTGCATTTTTTTTTACATGATATAATTTCGATTTCTTTGCCATCTAAACACACAGTAAAAAATTTTCCACAGTTCACTTTACACCCTTTGCGGCATGATTAATGTAATTCTGTCTGATTGTTCATGTATTAATTTTTTATTTTCGATTTCAAATCTTGATTAGATGATACCATTGTTTTGTTGGACATTGAACAAGCTAATATTTTTACAATCCCACACAATGATAATCATATTATACCATATATACCGTCTTCCCTCGCCTTTAAGAACATGTCCCTGTATCCTGAAACGCCTACTTTTTCGACATACGACCTAGTACCAGACAAGGACATGTCCCTGTCCCCGAGTTTTTTACAGACATGTCACAGTATGAGAAACTTTTAATTTACTGATCAATCTCATCCTCCTCCTCACTTTCCTCCACTACTTCTGTCTCTTCCTGGTCGTCAGAGATCCCAGAATGTTCAGGTTCGAACGAGAACTCTTTTTCCTCAATCAAAGTCTGCTGTCATCATCACCGGATCCTCTGTTATTGCCGTTGCAGGAGGAAGGAGTGGCGTATCGGCATCGGTGTTCATGTTCCGGGAGGAAAAACACGTGTGTGACGTGTGACTGTCTCTCTCCCCGCTCGTCCTGCCCTCTGCTTGTGTAAGAACTGAGCCCACTTTAAAGCAGGGACATGCTTAATAAGATAAAGAAAAAGGTAGAAAACCTAACTGAATTGTTAGGCCTAAACAAACCTAAGAAAGACTAAATTTAAACAAGGCACAATAGGGCCAAAACACTACCTTAATAATACTCTAAGTCAATAAGCCCAATTCTCATAAGAATGGAAAGTTCTAGAAAATAAAGTTCAGTGGCTAAGAAAAGACAAAACATCCTCACTGGACAAAACCAAGAGAGAGAGTGAGTGTTTTTCCACTGAAAAACACTCTGGTGGCCAAAAACCAAAACAGCATATACAGATGCCTG
>JAQFZN010000175.1:0-43268 GCA_034687075.1 Geophilus carpophagus
GTTGTTGTTGTCGCATATGAAGGCAATAAAGTGACAATAATTGGTAATAAAAAATAAGAAAGGGGGAAAACAAAGGAAGTATTGTTTTGAGTTATGGCATTGTTTTTGTGTCCCATTTACACATTCCTCAGTTGAAAACTTGACTTTCCCTGTGGTTGAGTGCAGGGTGGGGGCGTCAGACAGACGCACTCCTGGGGTCAAAGCCCACTCACCTGCCGAAATGGCATTTGTAAAAGGTGCTTGTGATTTATTTTTAGATATGGAATGAGAGATTGAGTGAAGGGAGAGAATTGGATATTAATTTTGACTGTTTGCTTTAACTTTTTGAAATTTTATTTTATTTTTTTTTCAAGTATTATTTGAAATTTTTTGCTCGTCTTTGTGTTGGGAAGACAAGTTTGTAAAGTGTCAATAAAGTGAAGACAGGTGGCGGGTTACCTTGTGAAAAATGGGTCAGTTTATAAAAAAAAAATGGCGAGACACGTATTAAAACAGGTGAATTCATTTTTATTTTTTATGATGTTTGATGGAAAAGTTTCTATTCAACTTCATCAATACAATTTATTGACTCGTGCAGTTGGTTGTGATAGAAAACCAATATTGATGGGCAGAAATATTTTTTGCACAAACAAAAAAAGAATTAGGCTTTTTTTTTTTGTTGCTTTTCTCAACAGTTGTGAAAGGAAATAATCAACATTCCTTGTCTACACCCCATTTCTAAACCCCCATTTGCTTTTCCCTAAATGTAAACAGTGCCATTTTGAGGTTAGCACTAGCTAATTACGTGAGGGGGCAATTCATCGAACCCTAGGACTATAGAAGCATGCGCAGCTGACCCTTAAAGGCATGTGTAACATCGATTATAACATGCTATAACCCTTAAAAAGTATGTTGCATTGTTGAATGTGCAACAAAACAGGCCTCCTGGTGTGATGGAATTTTGATGCAAAATGAATCGTTGATTAGTTTTTTGTTTAGCAAAGTTAAAAATAAGTTTTATGATGTAAAAGAATTGTTGTTTCGTTTTAGGTTATTATTTCCCACCGATTTTCATCAGCTCAATTTGAAAGCAGTCGCACATAAAATGCACTTTTATTTATTTATTTATTTATTTATTTATTTATTTATTTTTTGTAAGCTCGAGGCGGGGGTCACGACCTTGCCACACGGCTGGGTGTGAGGCTAAAGTAGTACCCCGAGTAGTATTCCCTTTTTAAAGTGGCCGATCTCCTGTGAGGTCCACCCATAATAACACTTTACAGTCGTGATTTTAACAAGCCTTGCCAACCCCTTTGTAACGGGTCTCGAGCCAATGGACTCGTCCTGAAGGCCATGAGCTTTGCTAGCCCCCAGCTTCGCCTCGGGATGATCTGGTCGTGCTCTGTAATTGGTCGGTGCTCCAAACGCCGGATAGGTGAGAGTGGGCGCCCATAAATTAATGTCAATTAGACAAAGGCGCCCCTTGGCTCTGCCAATTTTTTTTTCTTTTTTCTTTACATTTCTTTGGATTGTTGGTTTCGTAGTGGTTGGTGGTCATGATCTGTTTGTCTTTAAGGGTATGTAACAGTGGGTTTTGGTGAATCGGTGGAATTTTGCGGTGAAAGGTGTTTGTCAATGAGTCGAGTCGAGTCGAGTCGAGTGGCGTGGGACGATATAAGAGGAAGTTGGGTGCTAATGATTGGGTTTGATAAAAGCGTTGAGTGCAAAGCGATCAATATTACATCTTTTTTTAATGTGATAATTTAATGGATGAAACGAGCGAGTTGTTCTTGTAGTTTGATTTTGATTAGAAATGCAATTTGTGTTATTGGAATTATGGGAATTTGGCAAGGTGGAGTAGTGAGCTCGACTGAATATGCAAATTGATATTATTGTGGGAATGTGGATTTAAATAAGGTGTGTTATAATGTGATAATAATGCAATTGTTACGTCTTTATTTACATAAATGTAAATGCAATTATTTCGCCAAATAAAATGTTTAACGCATATTTGTGGTGGTGAAATTCACAAGTCGGTTCGAATAGAAAAACAAGTATAATATTTGAATTAGTTTATTAATTAATTAATTAATTAATTTGTAGTTATTTTTAATGCTCATAAGTGGCCGTGTCGTAAAAATAGATTGAGATTGAGGCTTATTTTCTAAATCTAGGGACGAGAAATGAACAAACACGCTATCTTGTCTATCATCTAGACAAGTTTTGCTAACAAATTGCCTATTGAGAGTGTATATTGAAATAAAATGTTATAAGATATCAAAAATACGAGAATAGATTTAAAGGATTGAAATAGTACCCCAAACGCAAAGTTTGCGGTGAACACTGCAAAGAGGGGGAGATGCGGCATTTTGTGATCATCAGCTTTGAAGGATTAATCCGTTGCCGGTTGAAATTTGCAATGTGTAAATCCTTATTTTCCACATTGTACATACAAACAAGTAAATTTCAATATCAATATTTAATACTTGAACAACTCAACCAACACTAACCAATGTTTATTAGTACATAAATAAGTAAGTGAAAGAAAGCAACAAATCATCCTGACTCGATGAAACGCACAAATCGTCAAATAAATGAGAAATTAAAAATTAATCATCCCCTTTACTCCTGAATAATTCAAAACCTACAATTGTTTATCGATCAATTAAGTTTTAAACTCGGCCCGACATCGTTTTCCCATTACCAAATATTAATTGTCACACGTGTTATTGTTACTTTGTTCACCTTTGTTGAAATTAGTTTGCGTCAAATATATATATTGAGCATGTTTCTAAACTTATTATATTTATCCCGTTAACTCTCCCTTGTTTTTAACTTGTAAATTATACAAACCGACAGATCTAGTCTACTTAGAAACGACACGAGACTAAAATCTCACGCGTTTCTTTGAGTGCGAAACGCGTCTCGGTCGTCTCCTTGTGCTCGCAATGGTTTCTTCCATTTCTCCCCCTTCTCTCTCTCTATTAATATCCGGCAGCGTGTGATTGGTCGGCGGGTTCCACTGCGACGCCAGGGGGAGTCAGTTTGCCATTAAACAGGTGGAGGAAAGAGGGAAAGCAGTTGAAGTGGCAGAAGGCACACTGCTGCGTCGGTGCAGACAGTGCGAGGGGAAACGGCGGTGTTGCATCAACACCCGCACGGGATAATATCGTGGAATAGTGGGTGGAAGGAATTCGAAACCCCTATAACAGCATCTTGATCGTTTTTCTCTGTGTTACACCAATGTATAAGGTAAGATTGTGTTTGGGATTTGTGTTTCGTCGAGTGTGAAGCCATTCCGCACGGCTGCGAGGGCACTTTGTAAGGTGTTTAGACATGGTTCCTCCGAGTGTACCGAGGGTTAAAGACTAGTACCTGGTGATGTGCGAATGATTTGGGTGTGGGTTGTTTAGAAATGGGTTTTTTTTAAAGGGGAAGTTGGTAAAAACGGCAATTTTTTCATTTTGTTAACGATTATTTATTATTTATTTTCACATTGCGGTAGAATTTTTTTTTAAAAAAAAGTTTAGTAGATTAATGGGTGATTTTTATCAAGGTTTTTTGGGTTTTTAATTTTTTTTAAATTTTGAGTTATATTGATGTTATTTAAGATTAAGAGCGGCGGAGTTAGGTCGGGGAGGAGATTGTGTTTGTTGGTTCCATTGCTCCTTAGCTCAGGCCATTGCCCGGGTTTGTGTTGCAGGGTGCGAAGAAGATTCGAAACGGGTTGTTGTCGATAAGAAAGATGGGTTATAAGGTGTTGTTTGAATAGTTATTCATCGATTACGTTAATGAAGTGCATTCGCTGATGGAGCTCATTAGTGTAGTGACATAGGAGATTGAACCGGGCTCTCTTGTCTGGGGTTGCAAGGACGAGGTGATTCAAGGTCTTAACCATGGCTGACTTTCTCTTTAAGCCTACTAAGAAAAAGTAACGTGGGGTAAGTTTTTTTTTATTTTTTTTATTTTTGAACCCTCATTTTTAAGAGGGTTTTATGTTAAAGTGGATGGGGAAGTCTCTCTCTCCCCATTTTCTTGACTATTTTTTTGTTTTGTTCAGAGGGGAAAAGGTGTCTAAATCGAAAGATCTTTTATTTTTTTAAAAAGAAAAATGGCAGTTTGAGTTAAATGTTGTTTGTATGTTGAAGTGGAAAAAAAGAGAGGTAGAAAAACCACATGTTGCTTTTTCTATACAATGTCAATCGGTAAGCATGTGGTGCTAGAAACATGGCAGGTGGGGGTTGTGGATCGCATTGATTTTCACATTGGTCGATTCGATGTGATGAAGATGATGGTAAAAAAATGCCGGGTTTTCATGTTGATGTTGTTTTGTAAGATTGTAATTTTTTGGATTTAATTTTGAACGCTTTTTTTGCGTGTTTTTAAAGATTGATTATGAGGGTCACGTTTTTGATTTGAAATGAAATAAATTCATATATTTTTTTTAATATTTATTTTTATTGGGGTCACGATTTCTCGATGGAATGGGATTTTTAGTTGGTATAATGACGCTGCTTTAAATGTTGGGTTTGGGGTTTTATTGAGAAGGGAAATGAAACTTAAAGGGAAGATGGTGGGTGTAGGTGGGTAGGAAGGAAGAAGGGTGGGGGAAAATTGAATTCCTGTATTTTTCCCACATTTGTTTGATTTTATTTTTTGTTTTTTCGGAAAAAAATATGAGATTTTGCAAAAAATGTGTTGTTGAATTGAATCGAGTTAAACTGGAGTTGAGTTTCACTTGACTGCAACTTCAATTTGAGACATTTCGAGTTTTTTTATTTTCTTTATTCAGTTTTGAGATTTTACAAGGGATAATTTTGGTGTTAGATTAAATTAAAGTCGATCGTTAAGGGAGCAGTGAATGTGTGTGAACACAAGGAAAATGATATAATTTTTATTAGCAATTTACATTTTTATATCTTTTAATTTTATTTCTCACACAAGTTGTTGAAGAATTAAATTGAAGGATTAGAAAGATGTTTTTTATGAAAAATTAAAATTAAAAAAGCGTGCAAAAATTAAGTTGATTTCTACACATTGCATATTCTCTAAACATGGCCGCCCCTGTTAAATAATAAAGAGAAAAAAATTGTTGAGCCAAGTCGAATACGTGCTTGGCAATTTAATCTGGGATCAATTCCTCTCAGCAAGCAGTGTGATTAGCACATATCATTGAGGTGTCAAGTTTGTCACTCATTCCTTCTCATCATCGCAGCTGTGCTCGGATCAACTCGCTCGTTATATCCCAAAATGGCGACTTGCTTTAAGGCATTCATTCATTTTTCGAATATCAAATTCAATTTGTTGAATAAAGAAAATTAATTTTTTTGATTTGATTTGATTTATTTATTTATTTATTTATTTTTGTTCTTGGTGAAATTAATTATTTTTATTATTTGACTTTGACTTTTCTTTTATCAAATTGAAGATTGGCAAATTTCTAAGATGCAAGCATTTTCTCGGAATGACAGCAAGCAGAATGAAATGCTTGAGGGGTTGTGAGTGCTGCCCCCTTCTTCAATGATTGAAAACCTACTGTTGGTGCCTCTGACAGTTGACCCCTAGCGGTCGATCAAGGCAGATCGTTGCCTCTTGAGATGTGTGTGCAGATTACCAGTTGAGTTTTCTTCTTCTCAACCTCTCCCGCTGCTTGATATACAAATTTGATTGAACCAATCATTTGAGTGAACCCTTTGCATCTATTTCCCTTCCCATAACTTACAATTGTGGTTTTTTCCTCCTTTTTATTTCCCAGAAATAGGATTTGAAGTAGATCAATATTTTTATTTATATTTCGATTTAAAGAAGGACGGGAGGAAATAGTAGATGTTGTCTTAATAGTAATTACCATGTTGTGTTCATCTTGTCACGTTGAGAATCACCGTGTGACATGTGATGTTATCATCCCACATTGTCATGTCGGGTTTGTGAAGTTGTTTCTTGTGCTCAGCCAGGGGTGTAATTCCGCTCCCAGTCACATCTTATACTCAAAGTATAAAACCCTTGTTTACTTTTCCAGTCATGTCACTTTACCTTTTCAGTTTCAACCAACCATACATAGAATAAAAGAAAAATATTTTTAATTATTTTAATTTTGGGTGCAATTGTATACAATTGTGTATAAATGTGTAAAAAAGCATTAGGTTAAGGATGATGATGAGGGTTTGTAAAGAAAGAGAAGGAAATGAGAAAGAAAACATAATAATGAAAGGTGGTTAGATGGAAAAGGGAGCTAGTCGTATATCCTAATTGGAAATACCTGACAAAGTTCTCTATTTCTGGCTCGCCACAGGTGCAACCCAAGTGAATCCCACCAACAGTGAGGTAGAAAGCATCACATATTGAGTCGAGTTTTTCTCTTTTTTATGTTTACTTCCGCAGCTTTGAATGTTGGGATGGGTTTTCGTGGGTGGTTGAAAGATATTGTGGTTTTGGATTTTAAATTTTGATGAAAATTGATGGGAAAAATAGATAAAAATAGAGATTTTATTATTTTTAAATATCACGTTACTACTCGATTAGACTGAAAATGCGATTTGAATTGATGAGGAAATTGATTTTCTCGAGAGAAGTATAATTTTGATAGCAATAAAGTATAATTCGATCAAACTTGTATTAAATTCAATCCCCATTTGTTTGAAATTTAAATCTATAAAAAGCCACAAGTTTAATCAATATTTCAACGATTAAACATAAAAAATAAATCAATACTTTAATTAAACTTATCAATAACCAATAATTGATGAAAAAAGCAAAAAAAAACATGGATTTATTCGAAAATTTTCTTAGACGACTCAGATCGGTGCACTTTGTCGTCCCTTTTCCCGTTAAGTCTACCATTTGTGGAATCAGTTGCCTATCTTCTTTTACCGATACTTACACTTTAGAGAGAGAGTGAGGTGTTGGAGCAAGATCTGGCGTGAATATCTCTCTCTCTCTCTCTCGTCGAGTGCTATCGTGAGAAGTTGGTGGGCATGCGGGCAGCTGTTTTTCAGCCAATTCCTTCAGGTTGACAGGATATTCGGTGCAGACAAGAAAGGGATAGTAGTGACCACTCCTGGAACCGATCCAAGAAGTGCTCTTAGATAATAAAAGTGAAGTAGTATACAGACTCAGACGCGAGGAGTTTTTTGGTGAAATTGGAAGGAAAGAAGTGGATATCCTTTTAAAAACAATTGCCTCTTTCTTATATGTACAAAGGTAACCCTTAAATACTGTCTTTCATTGGGTGTTAAAAGTAGAATGTTATAGTTTGCGAGTTTTTACTACTTTTTTCTACTCACAATACTTGGACTTTGCGATTATTTAGGGTTTAATGGAGTGAAGTTTGTTTTATACCCTGGAAACAAATAGATGGAGTGTTTTGCTGGGTTTAACTTAGTTGAACGGGTTGTAAAAGAGACAACTTGTCTGGGTTGGCTATTTTTAAGGGTTTAAAGTGTGCATTTTTACAAATGTTTGTTTATCTTCATTTATTAATTTATTTATTAATTTAATGTTTTCGGGGAGTCTCGAGTAAGAAATGTGTTGTTTTCTCTGGGTTTTGAACTTGGGGTCTTTATGCTTAGAGGCGTGCATCCATTTCCCCCCCAAAGAGGGTTGGAAAAAATGTGAAAATTATTTCGAAATTTATAGTGTTTGTCGCTTAAAGAAAAATGAAACAATGACAACAAAGAAAAATCATATTAATTAAAATGTTTTAATTAATTTTATGTTTAGCCAACGGTTTAAAGAAGGTTGAAATATATTACACACACTTACACTAGACATCGGTAGAGGGAGAAGGAAAAAAATTGAAAATAAATAGTAAACGGAAATGTTTTATTAAATTCTAAAATGTAATTTTAAATGTTGGTTAATATGCAAAACAAAATGGTTATTATTCATGATAATTTATGGTTATGTTTCATTTTTTTCCGAAATAAATTCTCCTTAATAAATTAACATACGGTATACTTAAAAACCGAGTGACGGTTTAAACATTTTAATGTCATAAACGAACAATACAAAGAAATAGGATTTAACGGCGCTTGACATAAAGGTCGTAGTTCTGTCAAGATAATGAAAGATATTAATTTTTTTTTTTATAAAAATCCACTCTAAAACTACACGACGTGACAAGCACAATTCTTTTCCTGTCTCATTGACTTAATTCGAATTTTAATGTCATTTTTTATTTATTTAAAACAAATAAATAAATAAATAAAAGCAAAGTTTGTTTACATCAAAGTGGGTGGGAGTTAAAAAACCCTTTGTGTTATTCCATAACATGAAAGGTGTCACTGAAGCTTTTGATGAATTTGAACGTCAAGTTAAAGTGTATATAGATTAGTTGTACCGATAAAATTCCTTAACTTGAATGGCACACAATAAGTTGTGATTAATTTAGCATCAAGTCAAGTTGGCAAGAATAATTTGTTTTTTTTCTACGGATATTTGATGTGCTTTTCAACTTATAATAGCTCGAGGGTTGTCCATATCGAATGGATGCCTGTTGCATACTTTACCTGTTGAACCCTCGGATTTGTTTACTCGCCTTTAACTGATGTTAGAAAATGGACCGTGACCAAGTGAGGAAGAAGGAGAAGTTAAAGAAAAAGAGGCCAGAGGGGCTGTAAGGGATGTTAGAACTGAGCAAGGCAGCTGCCCTACTCTTCACAAGGCACAATAAGCCTGTCATGGGGCCAATGACAAATGCAGGCAGCCAGCGAAGTTTCTTGTTGCACAGCCCGTGAGGCAGGTGTTGGGGGAGAGCTTTTCTTAACATTTTCTTTATAGCAGCTAATATAATGAAGAGGTGAACTGGCTTTTGCAACCGTTTTGTCGTCGTTTCAACTCGAGTTATTGCTGAATCGAATCATGTGAATGGGAAGATGGATGATCAACAAATGAATGGAATTTGAATTAAATTTTTTTTTCATGTTTCAAACATTTGCACTTGATTATTGATTGAATGTTTACCTTGTACAATTGTAAATTAATTGCATAAATCGATGCAAGTTTGATTTAGGTTGTAGGAATTTGATAAAAATTGAAAATGATTTAATGATTTATTATCGACATAATAATGCCGTATTTACATCCTGGTTTCCAGCCATAACAGAGTGCATTATGGGGTGCAGAAAAAATAACAACAGAAACTCGACACCACATCTAGAATTTCCAATACCCTCTTTTCCCAGAATTCATTCCTCTAGACGTAACTGTATTCCCTTCTCCCATTTTGTGTGTGTACAAGTTGAATACTTGCCTATTAATTTAGCCAATTCTTTATCATCATCTTTTGCGAGCCACTTAAAAAAGATATTGGCGCAGCAAAAAAAAAAAATTCATCAGCTTGTTACACCTCGCAGTAATGAGCTTTTCCTTTTCCTCCAACTCATTGCACACCCTCCTACCCACTCCTCCACACCTGCACTCTGCAGACACTTAATCTGGAATCTGTAGGACTATAATCTCACCACTAGGGGCCAACACATTTGATTGTAATGAGAATTTCTCGTGCAGCAGGAGACCTTGTTTAATAAACCCCCAGAATTTGTTGCCATCCCGCATCAGTCGACTGCATATGCAGGTCCGACGATGAGTGGGGAGTTGTTCGGATAATAGACGGATGAAACGGTGGAATAATGCACGTCAGAGGGCCCACCCAATGCATTGAGTTAGTTGAAAAATGTTTGTGCAAGGGTGTCTGCGAAAGCTGCTTGCTAGGTGACTGCACTTGAAAAGAGACTTTTCCTATTGGCTAATGTGGCTGAAGTAATGGAGGGGCTGATGTAGAAGGTTGGGGGAATTTCTTTTATATTTAAGTCTACTTGTCTCACCTGCAAGTTTGTTCAGCACACTGGAAATGGTGTTGATTTACTCCATGTTGATTAAAATTCAAAGGGGAAAAAATAGATTATCTAGAAAAAGAAATGAAATTAGATTTTGCAATTAAATGCGATTGTTCACAATAGTTGGGTGTATATGTTTAGTAAATAGACTTGTTGTTTTGGGAGAGGCAATGAGAGGGGGGAAAATCAATATGGTGATGGGAAGTAACTTGTTGCTTAATTGGAGGAACATTTTTAGCCAAGTCATTGCTTTTGAAGCTGTTGTTAGAGGGAGTAGAGAGAGATGTGGAGTCAAAACTGTTGAATGCAGATGTTTGAGTGGGAGCAGAATGCAGTGAACGTCTTCCCTGCGAGGGATAATTATGATAATAGGTAAAATGGAATCTGCCTTAGCATTCGAATGGGCGCATTTGAATTTTGAACGAGGTAAAACTCTGCGCTTCATTTTATTTTTCTTCTTATGCAAGTTTGTGTTGGCTTTAAAGCCGGGCCTGATTTTTATCATACAGTGTTGCTAGAAACAAATGTAAACATTGAATAGATAACGAATAAGAAGAGAAAAAAGAGAACGAAATAATGGATGGTGTTTGTAATAAATAAGTTAAAGCATAAGCGCCATTAGATTAGATCAGTCGTGCATTGGCAAAAATTGAAAACGGCCATGTAATTGCCAGTCGGTGATTTGTGATAAATAATAAGCTACAAATTGGATGTAAGCAACCGAATATCCGGTTTATATTGTTTATAAATATCATTGAGTTGATTACACCTTTAATGTTGTTTATATAAATGTAAACAAACGTGGCCGTCTATTTGTGTTAAATTTTTAAGCTTGTAATATTTGTTTATAACTGCACATTTAGGTGTACAACCCATAAAGTTGTTGTAAACAATACATTTCAATATGTTTATTTGGTTGTTAAGAAACTTGCTCTGACAATGGGCTTATGTTAACTTAAACTTGTACTTGCATGTTTTTTGCCTTTACGAATGTTTATTTATTTATTTATTTATTTATTATTTTTTCTTTTTCAAAATGCATTTTAGATATGGTAGAAAATAATAAGTAGATTGCACAGACGTAAAACTCGCCTCGTTAACCCTTGGACTAATGGCGGAGATTTTAAAGCAAAACAAAGACTTTAATCCAACGTTTAAACAATTTTTTCTTTATAATATATATATATTTACAACGCAGCATTTAATTGTAATTAAAGGTAACATGAAAAGGGATTTAAGCGATTTTTTTTATTTGACAGTTATAACTGGAAAAACATTTCTTTTCAATTTACTCAAAATGGCGGTTTGTCTGCAGAAAAGAAAAGAAAATAAAGGTGATAATGAGTAATTGTAGTTATTTTTCTATGTTGTGCATAGTGAATGCGAGTTTGCACTAATTGCCATCATGAGTAGAATGGTTAGTGTCATGTCAGATCTGTGGCCTCGGGTCCACGAGGGTTCTCGAGAATTGAGCTTTTGCCCTCGCTGAGTTATGTACAAGGGTCCTTGATTCTATTGAAATGCTTCACCACCACCGCCACTTTCTGCTCACCCTCTTCAATAGGAAACTGCGACTGCACCTTGAGGGCTTTGCCTCCACTACCAGTCCCCATTCCCTATTTGTTCCTAGTCCCCTTGGAGCTTCCTTCTTTGATCTATCGCAAGATGGCGGCTTGTGAAGTCTCTTTCTCAATGTCTCTTGAAAACCATTGATGGGGAACTTTTTTCTTTTTTCTCCCCTTCTTTTTCTCATTCTATTTCTTTTCATTGCATCTCATCGCTTTTACGCATGACCAATCGCATTATGGGCTGGAATTATGGTGAAGTTATTGGAGTTATTAGTAAAGTGTTGGTTGCATGTTTACGGTAGCTTAAACGTGACGTTGTTTTGCATTAATCGAGTCAGGTGATGACAGTTGGGTGATAAGGTTGTCTGAATGTCCCTTGACGTCATCTGATAAAGATGAGAGCTTTCCCGACTCGTTTCGTGTCTTGTATTTATGAATATTGAATGAGGAGGATTTGCGATTTCAACTTGGATGGAATGTTGGTTGATTTAATTTGATTTTTTCACTTGATATTTAGTTAATGCGAAGAAAATAATTTTATGTGTGTGTGGGTATATGGGTTTATCGAGGTATATTTGCTTTAAATGATGGTGAAGTTAAATTTAGGAAGCAATTTTGTGTAATTAAATTTAAAGAGGGTTGGTTGAAAAATTGAAAATGGGTCGTTTCAGGTTTTAGGAATGGGGGTTTGGCAAGTAATTGGGTTTTTTCAAGAGGAGGATTATTTGTGTTGATTTAGGTTTCAGTTGAAGATTTGTACGGGATTAAAGGGTTTATTTTCATTGATTGATGTTGTTGCTTACAACTCTGAAATTGAGCAATTAAGTGGAAGATTTATTTTGTAAACATTGTAAACATTGTAAACATGGTAAACATTGTAAACATGGTAAACATACCTGGTCGTTATTGTATAAGGGATTTATTTTAATTTTTTAATGAAGATTTAAAAGAAAAATGGAATTGAGGTTAAATTGTGATGAATTTTGGATCAGTTTTAATGTTTAATTTTTAAATTGTAAATACATTGGCAGATTGTTTGTAAATAAATAATTGTTTAGCTTAAAAATGGATCAATTTTTGTTGCTCTTATCTTGATGCTTTTGATTTTGAGAGTCGCTAGATGAAAACAGTTGATAGGAAAAGGTAAAGGAGCGTGAAAAATTGTCCCTTTGATGAGCAAGGGAATTGTACAGTTAGCTTTTTCATTTCCATCTCCATTTCTAAGGATTCGGATTCGATCAATCAAATAACGTATCAGGATTTGAGAAGAAAATGTGAAATGGAAAAAATGCAAAAGAAATTAGATTTCTAAAAATTATTTCTTTCTTTCTTTGTCAATTGAATAAATGCAATATTCACACAAAAGTATAAGTAGAGCAGCCATTTTGTTTGTGATTACTTTATTGATGCAATTAAAGTTTTGCTTGATGCTATAAAGTTTAAAAGCATCATATAATGCTGAAAGCACTTTGAGTAGCTTGCTCAACACATTTCTTATCGTTGCAATTGAAGGATTAGTTGTTGCAACCAAATGGCTTTTCATTTTTGCCACTAGGGGAAATTTTCAGGTAGAAATGGGGTGTTTTACGACTAGTAAAAACGAAATTGCTGTTTTTCTAAAACATCTCAGTTAAAAGCAAATTTAGATCTACTAATTCGTTAATATTTATTTTTATTTTTAAGACCCCTGGTGGCAAATATGAGAAGTGAGTTGATGTGATGTGATGGGAATTTCTTTCTATGTACAAACCAAGAGGATTATAATGGAAGATTGACTTCTGAAAAGAGGATTTAACTATGTCATAATAGTTTTTATATATTTTTTTTTATTTATTGTTCTTTATTTATTTAATCTTGTCAATGTCAAGTTGGAATTTAAACATGTTTGTGCGTGCATCCTAGTAATAAGTAGTATAATTAAAAATAAAGTAAAGTTGTAATTGAATATGTATACACTGCACCTTTAACTAATAAAATGGAGGGTGGTGTTTGTCAATTCGTGTTACTGCACAGTCAAATGTGGTCAGCAGTTTGTGGTCGAGATAAATTTGGCTCAACTCCTATTTCTAGCGTTTATCGATCGCATTTTTCAATTGGGGGTTTTATTTTTAATGCTAATACTTTGACAAATTTCCGGTTTGAAACATTAGTTTGAGATTAGATTAATTTTATTTTTATTTTCTAATTTTAGGAACCAAATCAGGATGACATGATGATGACGAAAGTTCGGAGCAGCAACTAACGGCCGCCATGTCTGCAGTCGGATGGAGCGTGTACGCCGTTTGGGCGACGGTGGTGATGGTGATCCCCGGGAAAGGGTCGGGGTCGTCAGTTCCCGGGTATATCCGGGCGACTTTCCGCCCCACGAACGAGAGCGTGATGCTGTACCACATGTTGGTGGACCAAGTGACGGGACGTGTTTACGTGGGGGCTTCCAACTGGATCTTCCAACTGAACGCGAATTTAGTGAAAGAGACGCAGCTTCAGACAGGACCGCACATGGACAGTCCTCTGTGCACTGCGACGAGTTGCAGTGACGATAAAGTGACTAAAGTTCCCACGAATAACGTGAATAAGTTGCTAGTAATCGATTACGATTCGCGCACTTTGATCGTGTGTGGAAGCGTTTTTCAAGGCGCGTGTCATAAACTGCGTTTGGACAACATCTCTCACGCGGCCGAGTTCATCAATGTACCGGTGGCTGCGAACGATGACATGTCGTCGACTTTCGCCTTTATCGGCCCCGAGAATTACTTGGTGGACCAGAAGAAGGTGCTATACGTGGGCTCGACGTTTACAAACAACGGGCCTTACAGGGACTTGGTGCCGGCCATTGCCAGTCGGCACTTGCGCAATTTGGATCTGGCCGAATTGGGTTTCAGCGCGCAGCCCAAGATGGACATCGACTCGAGATGGAGGGACTATTTCCGGGTCAAGTACAAGTACGGGTTCTTTTCGGAAACGCACGCGTATTTCGTGACGGTGCAACGAAAGTCGCATCTGCCGGCATTCGAAGAGGACGGATACGTGACCCGGCTGGCGCGCGTTTGTGCCAATGATCCCAAGTACCATACTTACATCGAGGTAACGTTGCAGTGTCTGGTGGAGAAAGGCGACGCGCCGCCCGTCGATTACAACATCTTGCAGGATGCCGTGTTGATGCAATCGGGCGAAAGTCTTTCGAGAAGTCTGGGTATAATGCGCGGGGATCCGGTGCTGATAACCCTGTTCGCTCCCAGTGTTAGTCACACCACCGAGACCCAATCGGCCTCGGCTATGTGCATTTACTCGTTGCAAGAAATCGAGCAGAAGTTCACGGAAAATACGCATATGTGCTTTAATGGCAGTGTGCGAAGTCGTAATATGGAATACGTAGCCGGAAGTCCTGGAGAATGCCCTTTAGCTGGGGTAAGTACACTCATTCATACATGTATATTACAATCAAAAGATAGGTATTGCTCTTTTTAAATGACAATTTTGCACCGAGTTTGAACCGGGACCCCGAACCACTCAAGTTCTCCACAAGCTGCGAGCTCGCCTTAATTTGAATTACAAAAGTGGAGAGAGAGAGTTGAGTAGCGAGTGGACGAGCGTGCACAATGTGTTGTTAGCAGTACAATTAGCTGCACTTGCATCGCCCATTTTCTTGACGCTGCAATCGAATCGCACAACGGGTCATAACCTTTTTGATTTCCCACATAGTTGGTTTTAAACGACGAGTCATGCGATCAAAACGCTGAAAAATTGAATGTAAAAGGTCTAAAAACGGGAGGAACCTCGATCTATGAAAGACTGTCGAGGTGAGTGACAAACTTAATGATATATAAAAATGGGTGTGGGTCCATTAAAGTAATCCATAACGAAATCTTTTTATTGTCCCTTTCTTTGTCCTTCTAGGAATTGTCTGCTCATAATAAATAAGTGCTTTTATTTATTTATGTTTTATTTATTATATTGTTTTTTTTTTTATTTTTAATCCTCCCATTAACCTTTTGTGTATGTGCAACACAATTTCATCCTTTGATTCGCCCATTTTGGGAACGAGGTCTGCCCGAAGGTTGTGCGACTGCAAATTATACGCTTTATTAAAATTCGGTACTAAATTCTACCGGTAGGAGCAGTTTGTAAATAATTTAAAAAATTTAAAATAATTTTAAAAAATTAGTTTTAAATTTAATTTCACATTACAATCAACTAAATGTTGTAAGCAACTCAGCAGGGGGTGTGCGAATCATGAAACGGGAGTTGGCGCTCATGTAAACGAGCGGATGTATTATGGGAATGAATTATTTTTATATCTTGTATTTAATTGGGTTTTGAGTTAGCAGCGTGTAGTGCGATTAGCATACAAATTGCACACGGAATCCGTAAAGGAAACAGCTGGACATAATGCACTATGTGGTATAATTACCCAAGTGCGCAGGTCTTAAACTGTTCTCCAAGATATATGGTTATGCAAGTTGGGGATTCTTTAAACATACTAACTCGGATCTGTGTTGTCTTTGGACGTCGGTAATTGTCAGCCAAATGAATGGTTTCTCCAGTAGAAAGGGTGGCTTTTTTTCCTTTCTTTTTATTTAATGGCTTGTTAATGGGGTTTAGGTCAAAGTGAGTGGTTTTGTGTTTACTATAATGATGGTTATATATAATGTGGATTGTTCTGAGAATTTTAGCTAGATTTTAGTTGGATTTTTCGGCTGGGAGAGGATATAAAGTGATATATGAGCGTATGGGTTTTATGGTGCAATAAGGGGTATTGGTCATAGGGCAGGTTTTGAATTAAGACGTGGAATTGATTGAGATATTAAGGATATTTTTTCTCTTGTTAAAAGTTTCTTTCTTTTTCTTCTTCTTCTTGTTCTTATGGGTTTTTCTTGTTTTTACGATGGAGAATTCTTGAGCGTTTTCGCAATGAAATAGAAAATAGATAAAATTCCTGTTGAATCATGACTAAATTTTTTAGTTATAGAACTGTTTGATGACTCTGTCAATGGAAAAATTTATGACCCATGAAAAAGAGAGAAGAAAAAAGTTATGAAAATTGATTCCAAGCTTTAACCGACGTTTATAACGACTGACTTAACGTCTCTATCTATGTATTGATACGGTCAATAAACAATCGTGTAATGCTACGCTTTACCACTCAACTGAAACACAGTCTGGATCTAATTCCCACACAAAACTTCATTCATCCCCCAGAAAAAAAAAATATTAGGAAATTTGATTACCCGGGGTACTTTAATTTATTATAGTGCTGAATTTCGGTCACTAAATATCTCAAGTGTGGAAAATATTGAAAAATAGACTTAGTCATTATCGATTTTCAAAAAGAGAACTGATATTTCTGATATTTGATACCAGTTACATGAAAATCAATAAAGCCAAGATTAAAGGCTTAAATATCAAATCGATCGATAAATTTGATTTAAAAAAAATGTTTAGAAAATAAAAAAATGTGGTGTAATTTTGTAATGAAATTTGAGTTGACTTGTTAATTTAATCACAGATTTATAGCACGTTTATTATTTTGTTATTGAATAGATTAAGGCAAATGTGAAATGCATCTTTCACCATTCAGCCATTATGTGCTAGTCAACGAATGAAACTCCTCAATTATGGAAACAATGCTCACTAACTTGGTAATTTAACAATTACCAAGTTGGTAAGTGCTCGTTAATGTACTGCGTTGATTGTGAATGAAATTTATTGAAATTTATATTGTTTACATTGTGCATCAGTTGAAAACGATCGAACCAGAGAACATTCACCGTTTACCTTTTACTCACCGATTATGCTCTTTTTGCACCTTAACATGTCACTTTACTCACTGATCCCTCTATTAAAAATGGTTGCAATTGAAGTAGAAAATGTATGTATTTATTATTTTTTTCCGTTTAATTAAAGAGGAAATGTTGTTGGAAATTCAAAAGTGCATGAAATGAGTGCAATTGGAGGTTGATTGGGTGAGCACTCATTCATGAAGTTGAAAGTTTTGTGCGTGTTTATGTGACCCTGGCACTGGTTTATGATTTGAATAGATTTTGCTCTCTTTCTCTCATTCACTCCCCTCTAGATCAGTAATGGAGTCGAAATCCGCTCTCTCTGGCTCTTTATTGAGAGATTATGCGCCATTAAACCGTCAATGGTGTGGAATTTCTATTGGGATTATGACGTGTTTAAAGAGAAATGTGATTGTTTCTCTCCCATCGATCGACCATTGTTCAATTGACTCCTCATTGAATTCAGAGGATGACTTTGCTTGGACAAACTGATACTTTTTTAAGCTTCATTGCACTTACTTTGGCACGAGTCTAAATAATTCATGAACACGAGAGAAAGCTGAAAAAGAAGAGCAAAAAAATGGTTGGCTTTGGATTTCTGCCTTTTTCTATTTTTATGGTCTCGTGTGAGTGATAATCTGTTGAATAAAGAGGTGCAGAAGGCCAGTTATGAGAATTGTACGTCCACTTGGTGTGTTCGAAAAATCGTTAAAGTTGAGCGTTTTATTCGAGGAAAGGTTAGAAAGAAAAAAAACGTGTTATTTGGCGCAATTTTGATTTTAATTTGATTGATTGAGCGTTGGTTCAATAAGTGAGAATGTCTGGTTAATGAGATTATGTTTATTGCAAACTGGATTCGAAATTAAAATAGCATTAATTGAACTCTATTTTCAAGTTCTATGTGCTGTTGATTTGAATAACTGGGATATTAACACTTGAAATTTATAGATACAACTTAATTCCAAACTATTTATACATGCTTTATGGCTTGAATCGGGTTTATAGGTCGTTAATTCCGTTTGGTGAACGTATCTCCCTTTAGTGTTAATGTTTATATCAGCATCGCGCTAACTAGCGGCCAATTTTACAAGTAAATAAAAATGGCGTTTGTTTTTAAAAACACCGCTGCGTAAATTTCCAAGAAAAAGGATTGTGAGGAAACGTTTTACGTTATAAGTTGGCTTAATTTTATCGATTTACAATAATGTAAGTTTTATATTTTGTATAGGGAGTATTATATGGAAGGAAATGATTTGAACTTTGGAAAAAGCACGTTTTTTATTTGCTAACACTATTTGGCGGGTGTCGTTTTGTATAATCGTAAGTAGTTAAATTTAAGCCGTGCAGTTGTGGATGAGAAAGCGAAGAAAGAAAAAAAGGCATCTTTTGAAGGGAGCCGAAAGTGAAGAAAAATCTAGCAGCCAGTGTCGATTACACGCTTTCACTTAAACGAGGTAAAATCCTGAGGGTACACACGAGATAGCATCAGTTGAGCACCCATTTGGCACCGAGGATTGTGTAGTACGTGCAAGTGAAATTTTTTCCAAGAAAAATCAAAGAAGAAATGAGTAGTTTTTAAAGTTGCTATTTTTGCAAATCAATTTGATTGGAATTGGAATGATGAAACAGCATTTTCAGAAACCATGATGAAATCCATCATCATTAATTTCCTATATAGAGCAGATGTTTGATATTAAAATTGGATACAAAGAAGGTAATGGATTGTAGTTAACATGAGAAAGGCACTTAATGTTTGTTTGGTTGTATAAATAATTGCTGAGTTGATGAAAAGGGTCTTTGAGGAATTTATTTTTTTTTCTCTTCTTTTCTAGCCTTTAATTTGGTTTCATGTAAAGTTGAAACTTTGAAACGGAGAAATAGGAAAGATGAGTCGACTTGATTTATTATTTATAACTCGAATTTGGATTCGTAAAGAGTTGCTCGGATTGGAATAAAATGCGATGGAGATTTTAAATTGAGAGAAGCAAGGTTTCATTTGCAAGGTTCATGGGCACAAAGAGTTGAACCCCCGACTGAGTATTTAAGGATCATCACTCATTTATGATGGCAGCCATAACTGAGCGTTATCTGTTTTGAATGTCAACTTGAGTCTATTGTTTGTTTTTTTAAATTTTTCCAGGTTCTGTTTTCGTTACGTGAATAGATTGTGTGTCAGTGAAATATATATGTAATTTTTTGTTTTTTTTTCTGCTAAATGTGGGGTCGTCTTTGATGAAAATGTTAAAAGGTATGGGAAAGTTTGGGATATGAATGGGAATGATGAGAGGTAGGGGGTAGTGAAGGAACCGGGGGAAAAAAAAAATTATATCCAGAGGTTACATGTGAAGAAAGAAAAATTATTAGATTGGAAAAATTGTGGGAAAATGTTGAGTTGGGTACATTTTTTTTAATTTTTTTAATTTTTTTTTGCTTATTTTAGTTTCTTCTTTAAGAAAAATTTCTAATTTGGAATTTGTTTTGAATCTGATGAATCATTAAATGAAAATCTGAAATGTTTTAATACTTTAAAACAGCTGCGGACATTATTATTTAGTAATTCAGTTACGGCTTTAATAATCATGAAATAAAACAGATTACAGCATTAAAAATGAGCGTGAAATAAACTGATTACTTAGCTCAAGTCGTGTGCTTTGTATTTTTGATTTTTCTCATGAATTTAAGAAGGTGAAATCGGATTTATAAACAGACGGTAATTGAATAAGCCGCCAAATACCTTTGGCTATTGAACAAAGCCGTAGCAAATTTAAAGGTCACGCGAAAACATTCTTGGTAATTATTCTGATAAAACAAGCTTTTATTTTTCTTCACCGAACACGTACAGTTTATTTCAACGCCGCCATTTTGGAAAACCTCAAGATCTCACTGTTGCTTCACTGATGAAAGAAGTAGTCTAGATTTCCCTGCGATCTAAAATGGCCGCGTGTTCATATTACAAAAAATAAATTTTTTCAACCTTAAAATTTTAAAAACAACATTGCCATGATGATACGTTTCGAGCCATGATTGTTACGTCACTGATCAAAGAATAAGATCTAGATCTCACATACGATCCAAAATGGCCGCAGAAAAATGAGCCAAAAGTTGAATTTGAACGGTAAAAATAAGATTTAAAAAATAAGTGAAATAAAATGTTGGATCGTTTGGAATATTTGTAAGCATCTAACAAGTCGTTTGAGATTCTTATTTATTGAAATTGTTTGAGACATATAGAGCTTCGGGCAGAAAGAGGCCGGTATTTATTTATTTATTCATGAAATGTCATTGGTACTATCGGTGTGATGTAGGAACCTGGATCTCTTTCAATCCATCTTGTTAAGGTGTAAGAATGTGGCAACGAATGACACTCAAATTACTGTATTTGCCGAAGCAACACGAGAACAGCACTCACCCTCCTTTAGGCTTTTGCCTTCTCAAGCACAGCAAGCAAAAGAGGTTCGAGCCAGCATTGGGTTTGTTGGCCTTTTGAAATGGAGGCTGTGCACTCTCCCCGAGCAAGGTCAAGGTCGAATATGAAGCCTCCCTTTCTTGGCTGCCAGTCCCAATTTGAGTTGGCACAAAAAGTAATAACAGGGCCACCTCCTTCTTCCACTTGTTTGAGGCCGCAGACTCGTCTTTTTAATATCTACCTGTCTAGCGTGAATGTGATGGGCTTACGTGCCCTAACTGATATTCAACTGATAAATGAAATGAAGTGAGATGGGAGGGGACAAACTCGGCCATATTGCTTTACATGTATTACATTATCAATTGATTAACAAATCTTATTTTTATTAGTTTGTTTAATTTTTTTCAACTAAAATTTTTGTGGTTTTATTTTCAGATTGAGTTGTCACTACTCACTAGAAATGCATTTATTTTTTTTTTGTTTTTTCAAGTGGTTGTGTTTATTTATTTTAGTTTTTTAATTTGTAATATTTATTTTTGTTATTAAGAGTATGTTTGTTTGTTTATTTTTGCAGAGTGCTGGCAACATTTTCAACTTCTGCGATGCTGATTTGAAGATTAGCGGGACATCACCCATCAGTACAATTGCATCACTTGTCTATCCTAATGTATCAATTGTAGCTTTGACTGCTGCTGTCACTGACCCACATACTGTGGTTTTCTTGGGCACTGATGATGGATATTTGAAAAAGGTAAGATAAAGAAAATACAATAATATTGCTTGTTATATTTGGATATTAAATTGACAATTTTTCATAAAATTTTATATTGAAAAATTGAAAGTCGTTATTGATTTTATCATTAAGTTGAAAATATTTGTGAGATAAAAATGATTATTATATTATTATACGAAATGTTTGTACATTACTTGTGATGTGTCAAAAATGTCAAACAAAACATGTAAACACGAAGAGCCAGCAATTTTTCACCAATGCTATTTTGTTGACTCAGCTTTGTCACACAACTCTGACGTTTGATGCATCACAAGAGTAAATTCCGAGTGAGAAATAGGATACAAGTTGAGCTGTAAGCACTAATAATTTCAGCTGGCAATGTTCTTAAGATTGCGAGGGTTCATCTTACAACGTCACAGGCATATCTCTCAAGATTGCAATTTCTCAAACTCATGAGAGCCAAATTTATCAAATTCGCTTCCCTCTTCTCTCACTCTTTTTCCCTCCCGAACCCCATATCTAGAATTACTCCCCATTAGTCCGTGCGAGCCAACAACTAAATAGATTTAGTAAAAATGAAATATCATTTGCAAATGACACTGACTAATGGGCGTAGGAAAAAAACTAATATATCACACACATTTTTATATTTGTATAATGATATAAAAGTGTGTGTATAAGATTATTTAGCGTGTTGTGCGTTACACACGTGTGTGCAATATGCAGTTTGATGGTTTCGGTGGGTGGTGGAGATGGATATTTGATGCAGCGTGCCAGTCTGACAAATTGAGATGAATTGAGTTTGAGGGGTAAGGAGAGGGAATTGGAGGTCAATAACATTGATTTCCGTACTAGAAAGTAGAGGGTGGGATCAATTTTGAAAGCACCTTTAGGTGCTTGCTCGCATCACTAGAGGCGTTGAAGCTGCGTGTTATTTCGAAATGGTCACGTCTTGTTGACATGAAGCTCTAAGAAGATGTTGGGATGTGAGGAGTGGGAAGGAAAAAAAATCCATTTCAACACGTTGGTGTACATTTAAGGGCGAAAAGTTTGTGAGTTGATTTTTTTTTTGATGATAATGAAATAAAAAAATTAAGTTGAAGTGTTGTTCATTTGCATGCATACCATGCGACCTTGGGTTTGCTATACCTTAGAGATGTGAAGATGATGATAAAATTTGCTAAGTTATGATAGGAAGAATAAATATTTTCGGGTTAATTGGATAAGGTGTAAATAAATTTTGAAATGATTTAAAATTGTAATTTTTTGAAATGGGGTTTGAAAAAAATATTGGTTGAAATGTTTGAAAATTGAATAATATGAATATTTAAACGCTTAGTGAGGGAATTAATGTTAATTTAGTTGATTTAATCCGCCCAATGAAAATAATGTGCATTTTTCTTGTTGTTGTTATTAAAAGTAATCAATAAAAGAAAGTAAAAATTAGCATTAATTGTTGAAATGAACGTTTGATTTGTATAGATATTTTTGAAAATAAAGTTTGCTTGTTGATGTCAACAACAGAAACTTTCTCTAACAAGTTTTATTGGATATGAAGCGAGTGTTAATTTGACTGGGATTTCTCATCATCATTCTTTGACTTTGTTCTCTTCACCATCTTTAAAGTTTTCTCTTTCTTTTTGTGAAGTCGGCCCGCATCACTTCTCCTTTCGCCGTGTTGTCATGCAAATTTGGCTAAAGGCAGGCAGGAATTCTTGGCACTTGGAGTAAATTGCATTGGAAATGCACTCCTGCTTCTAAGAAAAGAGGCAAAGGGAGGGGAAAAACTTCATGAAAAATCTCTAGCAAGGAAATTGACTTGGAATTCAAACGACCCACCCGGCATGTTTGCTGTGACATGGAAAACACTCGACGATCTTCGTCTTTGCTAACGTTGTTTTACTTATACTGCATATTTGAGGTGATGTCGTCGTCTCTTTCTTCAAATCAAATTCCAAACACTATTTTTACCTTTTAATTGTCATTCAAGTTAAAAATAATTTTTACACAAAAACTTTTTTTCTTTTAATTTGAAGATTTGTATCTTTTTCAGTTTGATGAGTCTCTTGTTGTTCTCTTTGAGCGCCGTAGTTTGATTCAATTGTGATTAATTATTGTGATCAAGGGTTAGGCAGAAATTGATAGGGTATATTAAAATAGGGGTCGTGGGTATGTGAAGTGAGCACAAGGTTATACAGCATTTGGTAGATACAATAGAAGAGGAAAAAAGAAAAAACATGCGTCATCAAATTTACCAGACCATTAATTTGGATTCCAGAGACAAGTAAATGAAAACAAACCCTAAGAAAGAAAGGAAAACAAAAGATAAAAAATAAAAAGAATCCAAATGAAAACCCTATATCACATGTGTGCAATTAGTTGTTCGATTTACTTACAGTTATTGTCTGGTTAATGGTAGAAAAGTAGCAAATTCTGATTGGTTAATGGTCCAATTACGAGTTAAACAATACTCTTATTGGAAATTTGGTATTGCTTTTTTATTTCTCCAGCAACTAAAGTCAAAGTAACAACACTGCAATAATGTGCTATTTAGATACGTTGAACATGCAATATGGCTGACTATTGTATCGAGTTCAACTTGGCCATATACGAAATGTTAAGTTTAGAAATTTAAAAGAAAAAAATTTAAGTGCAGATTGGAAGAATGTTATAAAAAGTAAAGTTACAGCGCTCAACTGACATTACTTGTCATGGCTGTCGGTTCCAACAATTTATTCATTTAGAACAAAGATTGATACAGGATATTTAAACACATTTTTTATCAATCTAATCTTAATGATTTAAGTGAAAAAAAAAAATAAACTTTTTCAGCCATTTTGTTTCGTAAGAAACAAATGTTTGTTGTTTTTCCTTTGTCAACAAAGTTATGCGCCATCTTAGATAGATATAAAAATTGCAGGAATAGTCACTGTCAATAAGAGAAAGATGACGCTAAACAATTCATTTGATCGATCTTATACATCGATTAGTGGATTATAACTTTGTTATCATTTCTTTTATCCGAAATATTTCGCTTTTATCAACATGTGCAATGTCCGAAATAAAAAAAAAATTTAATTGATTACTTTTTTTATTTTTTTTTTTATTATTTCTAATGCAAAGTGAAATGAAAGATAAGTGGGTATTTGGCATGGATATAATATTAATTTCCTTGTAGAAGGAAAAGTCTAATGACGACGTCGACGCCAATGTCAGGGCGTGTCGGGTTGGGTAATAAGGAAAAAAGCGGTGCCAGGATGCCATAGTCCATTCATGAAACTCTTATCTTGTCAGTCAAAGCAAAGGGGAGAGTTGGCATTGGTCGGTACAAGAATGCCGCTCATTAATTGCCTGCTGGAATAAATGATGGGTGTAATGACAAGGAATTGGCACCCCCAAAACAACCATGTCATTTTTTTCCTGCTTTCGGATTAACGTTTATGAGTTAATATCAACTTAGTTCGTTGATCTATTCGTTTTATTACCTAACGGATCGTTACGCAATAGAAAACACCGTTATTAACTCAATATTGATTGCGCATTTTCCATTTTTTCATCTTAATTATAATAATAACAATATCTGACTGGCCAAAATGTATATTTAAATAGGTTTTTAATTTGTTCTTGCGTTGATTTTTCCTTATTAACACTTTAAATTTTAATTTTAGTTTTAATTATAATAATATTAATTTATTGAAATAAGTGTTATTGTTTCTGTAGCAAATTTTATAGGCGCCATGTTTATTTTCTCTTGCAAACACTTGAGAGCGGCCATTTTGAGAAGAAATACATAACTCGATGCCAAACAAGGCAGATGATGGCAAAAGGCAGATGCCCCGAGAGCCAAAGAGAGAGAAGGGGGAAGCGAAAGAAAGCGTTAGCACCCTCGGTCAAATAACTGGTTGTCGGTTTGAAACTTGTTTGAATATCGGAGGCTCCGCGTTTGCTCAGTGTTAAGAGTGGAGGAACGCGTTGCCCGAGGGGCCGAGATAGGCCTATCGCCCTGCCATCACACTTGTCTGGGGCTTGTAGGTCAAATTAATTCTTATTGCTGTTGCCATGGCTGCAGGTATTTGAGTAGTTTCTCGCTTTCTCCTCTCTATGCACGATCACGTGCTGTTATCTGCCTGTTTTTATCAGAGGTGCTTAGAGCAGGTTTTTATTAGATAAGGATTAACAGGCCGAGTGAGGAGTTTGAAAAATGTGTTTTGTGTGTGCAAATTAATTAATAGGGGACTTTTTCTCTCGGTGAGTAGTAAAGTACTTTTGGATGTTGTCTTGTTGATAGTGCGCATGTTTTGACGCTTTTATTCATTTGATGACCCTGGTTTGCTGTGAGTACCCAGGTACTTAGATTAGGAGAGGGTGAATTTATTAAACTGATAACAAAGTCGTGTTTAAGAGATAGCATTTAATTTATTCGAGTATTTCTTATGGAAGGAAGAAATAAAGATCCTTTGACTGAATTGAACTGACGAATTCAACCCTCTTTTACTCGTACATCTGGCACTGCAGTTGAACCGTGCGGGTTCTACATAATTAGACCCCAGCCCATATACATATTGGTGACATAAAAGTCAGTTGGGGAGCTCTTCATTATCCACCCACACGCCAGACATAACCGAGGGGAAGTGAATGTTTTGCCAAATAACACCTTTGAGTGTCAATTTATTTAGTACAAGATGGATGCCACAAATGTGCGTTGGTGGCCATATGTGGCCCCTTAAAAATCTCTTGTAAAGAACCCATAAAGAGTTTTTTTTTCTTCCTGCGGTGCATGACGTTTAGGGATGTAAAATTTAATGTTGCTTCAAGTGTAATGATGGAACATGAAATGTTGCGTCGGTTAAATGGTGTTTTGTATCTATGTGTGTGTGAGGGGAAATTAGATTGGTGTAAAAGGTTTTTGCACAATGAAGATTTAGTGATTTTAATTTCAGTTGTGTGAAAAGATGGATGAGATGAAATGGGGGATGCATTACGTAATTGGAAGGAGTGAAATAAAATAAAATAAAAAAAATGGCTCAAAGTGTTTTCCATCGAGCGATTAATCAGAGAGAAGGGTGCGGGTGTTAATGTGTTAGGTGAATGAGTTTGTATTTAATTTAAATTTTTTGTTTCTGTTGGAAAGTTTTTGCAAGTCGTTGTTGATTTTGACTCCATTTTGATCTCGTTAGAAGCTTTTACTCGTAATTTGTCTCTTTCTCACACGACTATGCGACGTAATTGAAAGCCCATCTTGTTCGAGTGCCAAGAAGTAAGTGGCAAATAGATTGCTTCCTCAAGGATGACATTTGCTTCATTTTTCATACATTTTCCTCCAATTTAGATCACTAGTTGCCTCTCTACATCGGGGTTTAATGTTTATTGAATGAATGTTTGTCGTTAATAGCGCTTTAAAAGCGGACACTTGATCGTAAATGAATTATTTTCTCGTAATTACTTTGCATATTGAAAATGGAGATAAATAAGTAGGTATTTAGAGCGGTTTATAAACGTAAACTCGCTTTTCTTCATTCTAATACATAATGGATTCTCAAGTCTGTTTAAATTTCAAATGGCCGTCCATAAATTTAAAGTAAATATCAAAAGTTAATGTTTATTTAATTTCCTTTTTAATATTTTGAAAACAAATTTGAAAAAGAAATTTGAAAGAAGAAAATAAAAAGAAGGAAAAATCGACATTTGAAATGTGCTGACTTTTTAAATCCATATATTTATGTCGCTCGTTTCTCGACCTCCCATACATCAAAATGGTTGCCAATAATAGTTGAAAATGGAATGTTTTTAGCTGACTGTGTCGTTAAGCCTGATTCTAGTCCTTGTCTGATGGATTAGTCTTCTTTTGCTTGTCAGGCCTTCATTACTCGCTTCCGTTGCCTTCTCTCAGGGGTCCAATTGAAGACATTTGCCAGTGAATCCTTTGATTTCTTCGCATGAGATGAGGGGGCTCCATCTGGCGATGGGGCCGCTTACACAATGAGGTGTCAACAGTGATTGATAATGCACCGATGCTTTTTCTTAGGCAGCCCATCAATCTTTGCCTAGTAACCACGCTATGATGACAACCCATGAAAAAGGCGATAAAATGCTGGGTTAACTCACTGTCTTATACGATCCTCACATCCCGGGATCCATCTTTTTTCGACTCCTATTATCTCCCATGACCCTTGCCCAGAAATGATGGTTATTAATGTAATTTTGGATGTCGCCACTATTTTTTTTATTATTTTTTTTATCTGGGTTTTGAATATATGGCGAAGTGAAAGAAAAGAAAAGAAAAGGGTGTGAATGGTTATTTTTCTCTTTTTTTTTTTTTGAATTTTCTTTGAAGCTCTTGGATGGGAAATCAATGAAATTGTATTTGTTGAGTTTAAAAAAGGAATGAAATTGAAATAAAATAATTTCTACTGTATAAATTGAATATACAATATTAATAATTAATTTGATTTTGTTTTAATAGGTTTTATTGGACCGTGCTAATGATGCGTATGAATACGAAGAAATTGTTATCGATAGCGGCAATGCCATTCTTCCCGACATGCAAATGGATGTCACTGGCGACTATCTTTATGTCATGACCTCTACGCAAGTAAGTTTAAGTTGAATTTTATTTTTAAAGTAATTTTATATTTACGCTTCTTAAGGACGTAAAGTTATTGAAAATTTTTCTGTTTAATTCAAGGGTCTATGAATGTTTAATGAATGATTAATTATATTTTGTCATGTTTTTTTTTTCCTAATCTGGTCAAAAAGAGAAATTAAGTAAAGAAAATGGGAAAGGAAAAAAATTGAAATGAAAAAAAATGGCGAATTGCAGTGAGATTAAATGTCAAGATTGTTAATTAATTACTAAAAATCTAATTAATTGCGAGTAGATATTTGGGTTTGAAGGGTAGGTAAAGTGGAATGAAATGAAATGAGCAATTGGAAATTGGATTTTTTTTTATTTCTTTTTATTTAAGTATTGATAATTTGAAAGTTGAAAGATGGGTTCTTGTAGATGGCTTAATTGGCAGCAAGACCCAGCTGCTCGGATTTGTGTTCCAATTAATGCGATGATGAATGACGTCAGGGAAATGTTAAGTGATCAATTTACAAGAAATTGTAGGGAAATGTTGGCTAAAGATTTTGAATTTAAAAAAAAAAAATTAAAAAGGATTTTTTTTTTAAATGAGAGGTTAAAGGAAGTAAAAGTCATTTGTCAAGATGTGTTCGGTTCACATATGGTGTATATCCTTGTGACAACTTCTTTTAGCTAATTAATGTCAAAAGTTTGGCATTTCTTAACACCCCATGTGTAAGGGATCGACTGAAAGAAGGAAATGTTTTGGATAAACAAACTGACACTTAATTATAAAAATAAATTGAACCTATTTTAAACATTTTGCTTTAATTTTTTTAAAAATTATTAAAATTGATAATTTTTTGTTAAATATAATTAATTGTTAGGCATTGATGTTAACAAGATGTAAAATGTATTAACAGTTAAGTGTCAGTAGTGGAAAATTAAATTAAAATGATTTATTACTCAGATAAGCACTTTTTCTATGTGTTAAGCAAATTGGAAAGGTTTATGTATATATTTTTTTTAATTAGCATTAAAGGACGAGTTAAAAGGAACTTTGATTTAATTTTTTTTTAATTTAAAATTTATAATTTGAAATTTAAAAAAAAATATAATAATTAATCATTTTTGATATATAAAAAGGAAATTTTAGTTCATAAATTTATTTCTTTTTTATTATTTTTATACATTTTTTTGTTACTGTTCACAGTTTTCCATTATATAAGTAATGGTGACATTAAAAAAAATAAGTAGGCCTTTTAAGGGTGAAATATAAACCGACCATTTTTTTTACCCATTTAGCAGTTTGGCTATTTCCATTTTGAACTGTCGACTCGATAAATAATTATCAGTTGAGTAAGAAAATAAAGATTTAATCACGTGATAATTTAAAATAAATTAAAATAAATGAAATAATGATTATTGCACATTCACCAACTAATTACTTTTATATAAACACTGAAAAATGTAATTATTTAGCATAAGTTTGCAATAAATAATGCTAATTGAACTCTGACTCATTCATTCATCCATTAAATTCACCGAATGAATGAGAATTAGCATATTTTTCTATTTAATTTCTATTTATTTCCTCATTACAGATTCGTAAAATCAAAGTGGAAAACTGTACTCGTTACAACAACTGTTCATCATGCATCGGTGTTCGCGACCCGTACTGTGGCTGGTGTTCGTTGGAAAGGAGGTAACTTGTTGCCTTTATATTTTTCTCTCTCTTTATTGCGTTGGATCTTAATCCTCAAGAGGTCTGTTCTTCAACTTGTATCCTTTTCTCGTTGACCATTTGTGAGATATAGAAAATGGTGTAACAAACCCGAAAAAGCAGAGCGGGATGTGAGTAGGAGCAGGGGGATGTGGAAAAAAAAAAAGACGACTTATCAGGACAGATGTCATTAGGTTCCGGGACATTCATCGGAGGAAGAAGAGTAGAAGAAGAAAGGAGAAGAACATGAATGATATCCTCGAGAGAGAAAGTGAAGCGAGATTGCGAAGTGGGTGGTTGAGTTGGTGAAATAAATGGGGAATGGGGTCGGGTGTGAGTGATGGCGAAGATTGTGTTTGCCGAGGTGTATCGAGTTTGTTGTTTAATTTGTGAGATGGGTTTTAATGCTGAGTCAACACTCGTTACGAATTTGTCTTCCTTTGTTAATTGGGTGTAAGCACTTTATTTGCATTGTCGAGTCGAGAACACGACGAATTCTTATTAATTCCTCATTTGTTCTCTTCGAGATAAAAGGTCGAATGTACCGTATGTCGTTGTCGACTTTGTGGTTAACTCACTTGTCTGTTTGCGAGTCGACAAGAAGGTCACCTCGTATTGGCACCTTGTAATTTTATTAATAAGTGTTAGTTTATTTATTTTTTTTTAATTTGTTATTTTTTTATTTAATTTGATAAATTTAGCACGTTTTGATGCAGTAAAAAGTGTTCATAACTCAAATGTTTACCCACAAATCCTGAAATTATTACTTAAATCTGCAAACAAAGAAAGTCAGATGAAACTTGACCTCTAATTGAAAAAGAAACAAGTTTTTAAAGGTTAGATATTATTTTATTTGACATAAAATGAAATTCTAATTGAATTTACTAATAAAAATTAATAAAAAAGAAACATGTTGGCTGTGAAATTGATTTTTCATTCCATATTTGGTACTTGGGAGTCTGTGATGATATAAAAAGGATTTGTTTTTATGTCTATTTATTTTTTCTTCTTCATGTTTTCTTTAATAGTTGTCACAACTTAAAGTGTAATAGGGTTTCCCTCTTAGAATCAACTTTACTTTGTCTTTTTTTTGGCATTGGATTTTTCTTTTCCTTCTAGATAATAATTTTAGATTGCCTGCAATTATCTGAAGCAGATGGTAATATTTTTTTTATTTCATTTTTCTTTTTTCTTTTTTTTTTCTTTTGCAAACTTGTATTAGGAAATTTTCAATTTGATCATAGGAGTAATGAGCCATTTCAACACCAGGTTAAAAAAAATTACTGTCAAATAATTCAATAGGAAATTGTTAAGTAAATTGATGAATCGAAGGCACGAGAAAAAAAATGTTTTGTAAAAAAAAAAATTAAATTTTGTCGTAAAATTTTTTTGAAATTTTTAAAAATTTAAAAATGATCAAAAATGAATTTTAATTTTTTTTTGAAATTTTTTATTGAAGTAAAGAAAAAATAAAAAGTTAAAAAGGTGTTGTGTTTTGACATTTTAATTATAAAGTAAACTTGTTCAATAAGCATCGAAGGAAGTTCTCCTTAATTGGTTTCCTCTCATCTCCATGTTTGGTGTAATTTGTTCATTTCATGTTCAGGAACAACATTCCCTTCTTCTCATGATCCTAATGAAGAAACATTTGTCCAAATGTTCATTGCAGAGAATGAGATTTTTTTTCTGTTTTCTTCAAAAAAAAATTTCTTTATATTTTACAAAAGAAAAAAAAACAAACTGTAGAATAATCATCATTAAATCAAGTCAATTTATTTATATAACATTCCTTTGTTTATGGTTACACTTAAGTAAAAAATTATCCCAATTACCACGTGTAAAAAAACTCTCTTCCACTGATTTTTCACCCTGACACCTGGCGGTGAAAAGTTAAAATTTATCTGTCTCCATACACTATCCAGTAATTTTTTTCCCTCTTTTAAAAAACTTGTTTTCTGAGTAGAATTATTTTCTGTCTTATTTTTTTCCCCTTCCCCTTAAGAAAATAAAAAAATTTCTTTATTTTGCAAGTTCTTTTAGTTGTGAAATCTTATTCATAACTCGTTGGTATAATATGTGTAGAGCAAGCACTTGCTAATGGCTTCCATCTTTGCAAAGCCCCAGGACAGCTACCTAATTTATGATGCAATGAAAAGAGCTGCTGTAATGAAAAGGGGAAGTAGCATCTACTTGCAACCAGGGGTACAAAAAATGATAAAAAATGTACACTTTTTAGGGAAAGTGTAAAGAAGTAAAAGAGCTTTTATGGCTATTTTTCTTTGGGTTAAAAATAAATTATACCAAATTTATGCTTTAAACTGATGAATGGATACAGTGAAAAGAAACTATTTTCCTACCAATCAGATTCATGATTACAAAATCATTTCAAATTATTATTTCTATTTGAATTTTAAATTATTTTTCTTGTATTATTATAGGAAAAGAAAGAGTTGAACAAACATTCACCTCAAGTTGTTTTTTTATAAAATGGAAACAAGTTATAGTGTTACTAGCACCCATACTTATTCTATTCTTGGCCCCCAACAAGACTCTCGAGAATAAAAGAGAAGGGCCCCATCCAATTGGGCCTGATGCTAGTGAAATCTTCCAAATGGAAGCAGATCCATTCCGTTTGACGAGAAAGAGAGAAAGAGAGAGAGAGTTTTGCACTTTTCCAACTGATACTGCATTTGAAACAGGGTGGGAGGAGTTGGATCATGCGGCGCACAATTGATCTGCTTGATCCATTCTTTTCCTTTTCTTCCCCCAACCTCTCTCTCTCTCTCTCTCTATTCAGAGGGTCAGTCTACAGTGCCTATTCATCAGTTAAAAAAAGAAAGAAAATAAATAAAAAAATCCCCCTTACTGTGAATTCTAATTCTGTTTCAATCAAACCCCCTCTGTTGGTCAAGTAATTGAATTTGGAAAACACTAGCTTTACTTTAATTCAAAAGGTCCATTTTATTTTTTTTTCTTTCTTTCTTTCTCTTTGATTGTTTAGCTGTGTGAAATTAGCACTTGATGAATTGGAAAACATTTAAAAAGATTAAAAGGTTGCAGTCAATGAATTTGAGCCCAGTTGTTTTAGTTTTGTTTAATTGAATTGGATGCAATTTGTCAATGATGCCAGTTGGTTGCTTTTAAAATTTGCATTTGTTTCTAAGAGAATGGGAATAAATGAATTGTAAATTCACTTTGGACATTGATTAAGATGAATGCGGATGAAGCAATAATTTTAGTTTGTATCTTTTGCTCCCTTTGCAAGAATATATTTTATTTGTTATCTAGGCAGGGTTTTTACTCATGCGAGACCAATTTTGAGTGAAGAAAAGGGTAAAGTTGTATACAAGGGGTCTCTGAGAGCAGTCATTAGCAAAATGGTAACATTTTTCACGTTTGATTTTTGCTTAGACATACTCGTGGCTCTGTTGGAGGGATGAAAAATGGTGGAAAAGGTTAAAAATAAGTTGGGCAGTATTTTTCTTGTGCGAGTTGAAGAATGGGGAGGTGGGGGAAAGAGAAATAAACATGGAGCCAACATTCTTTATCCACGAGACAAGGTGTCACGAGCACAAATTGCAATCAGAGACAAGAAGGTTTTAATGAAATCCTTTTGGCAAATAAAAATAAGATTTTTCAAAATATACTATATAATGTAAATAAATAAATTGGATAAAAATTGAAAAATGTTGTGAAATGAAAGCGTTGTCAGCTGAACGAAATGCTATCTGATTTAGTTTGACTGCTCCACTTAGCATAATTTAGGGTTTATTGGCTCTCATTTACATAATAATAAGTTGAGAGAAGAGGAAAGAATAAGTTGCCAGTGGCATGAGTTTGATGTGAGATGGGGGTAGTGAGTCAGACCTAGTTTGTATCACTCACTGCTGTGCAATTAAAATGGATGGTGCAAAGAAAATGGCGCGAGTTCGAGCACATTTTTCTGCCTCATTTGTCCCAGGTTTCGAATTAGGCAGGAAAAGTTTTGAAGGCTTTTTTTTTTCTTGGGTTAGTTTGTGTTTGCTTTTAGTTGAGAACATTTAGCTGAGTTTTAATTAATTCAGATGAAACAGAGCCCTAATTCATCACACTGTGAGTAAAGCTGATAAAGTAAAAATGAGAAATCAGAGCAAAAGAATGTTGTGAGGGCTAAAAACAAATTGCATTTAATTAGTTGCTGGGTCTAAGGTCGATATAATTAAGGGGAAAAAAGTGTAAACAAAGTTAGGTTTGTCTCAAGTTTGCTGTGCGACGTTTAATTTGAGTCAGGCTTAGCGAATGTACGATGAAAATTGATTCGGTTAGAAGAAAGTTAATCCTAAAAAGTTTGATGTTGTTTCACGCTCGATTTCTAACTATAAATAGTGTTATCGGTCAAGATGCAGCATCGGTGTTGATTTGATGGAGTTTTGTATGCACCGAAGGGTTATCTCGCGTAGCCAATGACAGATGAGACCCAGTTGGGGCTTGGATTAAGATCCAACTTGATCTAGATTGATGAGGCGTATTTCCACTCGACTGGATCAAGTGTACATTAGAATTGTTAATCTTTTAGTAAAGGCCTGACATGGAGTAATTAATTAAAAAGGTTTATTGCACATTCCTTTAACATTTGTCTTTAATCGATTTTTGTTTTATTTTTTTTTTCTTTTTAAATTAGATGTACCGTAAAAGCAACGTGTCAAAATGCAACGAAATCTGAATTCGGTCGTTCGCCGCCAAGATGGCTGTCGCTTGGATCTCAGCAGTGCATCGATTTTGAATCAGTTAATCCAGATACAATACCGATTAATGAGATTAGATTGGTAAGTGAAACGCATATTTTGATTTTGCGATAGTAATAAATTCAAATGTTGACAAGTACAGTGTTGAAATTAATTTAAAATGCAACTGAAATTGATATTTTCTATTTATTACGAATGTTTACACTTGTTTAGTGAGTTTAATTAATATTTGCATATATATTACTCAGTTGGTATTAGAATTTAAAAATATTATTTAATTACACATTTCATAAACGGAAGTTGATTCTTTCGGATGTAAATAAGTCGATTTTACGATTGTAATAAATCGTAAGGAATGAAAAATTGAGGAAATTTTAATTTCCGTTTTGATTTTTCTTGTTTTCTGTTAATATCGGATTAAATTATGCATTTTGTTATTAATTTCTTTTGCATTTTAAAATAAAAGTTAAAAAATTAATTGAATCGAGTATTAAATTAGGTATTTTTTTTATTTACTCTTTTCTTTATAATATCGGGGTTGAAAGGGTTAAGATTCGTTTAACGGTGATGGAGAGATGTGGACATAAACAGATTATAGACTTTAGTCGGTGCAGTCCTTTGGTCACATCCGTTGTCATGACAACGGGAAAATATTGGCTTAGGTTGTGTGGTCACTTGTCGGTGTTGTTTGGAAGGAAACGTCTGCTTCTACAAAATTACTTTTTTTTATCTCTTATTTTAGAAAAAGGGAAAAAATTTTATTAAAAAGTTTTAATTAAGTCATTTTTAATTATTTTTTTTTCTTAAAATAAATATTAAAATTATAAGTTAAGTAAAGATATATAAATTGAGTCTTTAAACTGGACAGTTTAAAGGATTTTAAGTAATCACGATTTAAAGTTACCCAATAAAAAATAGAAGAAAAAAATAAATTAAATTAAATTTGGCTATTTGAAACACGTTAAAGAAATTAATCAGAGACCCCCTTTTTAAGTTTTAAGTCCTGACTGGTTTCTTAATGCGTGATTAATATTCGAAACGTGTCATCCTTTTGTGTATCGACTTTATCACTAAACGCAACACACGTTTAATTTGCACTCTGCTTTTTCATCATATTTTTAAAAACCCTCTTTAAAAGATTTTTAAAAAATAAAGGAAAGTGGGTGTTTTTAAAAACTTAACGTTAATCACATTTATGCTTTAAAAAATTATTGCAACTCATCACACCTGAATCCCATTAGGATTAAAATGAACACCTGGATCATTGTGAAGTGAAGGCACAAAACGCTCTCACCAACACGCACTAAACTAAATAAAAAAAAAATAAAAAATTGTTGATGAAAATTATTGAGATTGAGATAAACATCGCTGTTAACACCCACTGCTGAATTATAAGTTAGGGATAAATATTTTAACTAAGAACGCGATTTTATCACTTTTTTTTAATGGCTAAAAAGAGCAATTTCTGCATCCTGTCTACAAAAAATTCAACTCATTTTCTCAAATTTATTTATATTTTTTCAATTTTTTTCTTCCAATTAAATTTTAATTACTAATTAAATTAAAACAGCTGTCATTTATTTTGTTTCATCCTGAAAATAGATTTTTTGACACTACTTAAATTAGATGATAAACTACCCATGCCCGTGTCCTTACTCGAAAATTTGATTGACACGTCCATCTTCTTTTTTATCTTCTTTTAAATTTCTTTGCAACTTATATTTTTATACTTTGCTTAATTCCTCACTGGGAGGTCCGCAATGGACAGAAACAAATGAGTTCTTCGACAGAGAAGGATTGAAGACTTACAGAAACATCAGCCAAAGTGAAAATGAAAGAAAAAAATTGTACGAGGAGAATATACTGTATTAAAAAAAAGAAAAAGAGGTGGATGTTGTTAAACCAACACAAGAATGTAGTACGCGTGACGAATTACTGTAGCCAACACGCAGCCATCAATAGCCACAATCCAATTACGAGGGGTGTCAATAGGAGCTGCTGGAATGTTGTACACGACTCCATCACTCGTCTATGGTAAAAGAGAAAGAGGGAAGGGGCTTTCGAACGGAGATTGAGACGTTGACCCTGTGCGCTCAAGTACCGAACACGAAAAAAAAAGAAATATAAATAAATAAAAAGAATAAAAGAATGAATGGGGGGTCGGGAGGGGCAAAAATATCCTCAGTTGGAGTTGATGTTTTTTGGTCGTGGGTTTTTTGAAAACGTTTCCTGTTAAAAGACATCAACTGTTTACAAATGATGTGCACATGGAGACTCGAGTCGCTTAACATGGGTTCATAAAAATGGGCAATCCGGGGTAAGGGAGTTGGATTTTGTGCTGTCACATGCTGAGTAGAGTCGAGGGAGTCGTGCTCGGTACCCTCTGGTGACCACTAATGAGCACGAGTTGAGTTGGACTCGCACATGGCAACTTTGCCTTTGGATATTCATTACGGGATAAGCCAAAGGGTTTATATCGGATGGGGATTTAACGTGACATATGCACGTGGAGGGGATTTGAGCTTTGGGTCAGGGGTTTTAGAATAAATGGGATTTTTTTTTTCTTGTGCTGCTGCTTAAAGGAGAGGTGTTGTTCCGGTGTGTATCACGTGCAAAGGTGGCACTTCGTACAGAGATGGGGATTAAAGAAGCTCTCTTGTTTTTCTAACACTAGTGAAATCGATGGGTTGCCTTCTCTCTCTCTTTCTCTCTGCTTCTCTTGTTCGGTCTTTACCCTCTGCTGACTTAATCGCATTTCTGCTCACCCCTTCCTTCACTGGCTGCTCTCTCTAGAGATGAAAGTTATGGTGGGGAGGAAAATGGTGGAAAGAGGAATAAAAATTGATGTTGTTATTGGTGTTTGCATGTCAAATGTTTGAAGGGGATGCGTTTTGGTGAAGGAAAAGAGAAAATGCTGTTTGAAGGAGAGAAATGTTAAAAATTTATGTAATTTATTAAAATTACTGAATTTTTTTTGTTTTAATTAATGGTCGATTATTGAGAACTATTGTATATAAAGTGATATAAATATTTATAGCAAATTTTCGACAAACCCGTGGTCGTAAATAGCTGAAACTAAGCAGTTGGAATGTTTTTTCTCTTTTTTTTTTAAAGTTGGTTAAATTGGAAGAAAAGTTAAAGCAAAGAGTTTAGTGTGAAATTGATGAGAATGTCCAAGTTTTGTTAGTCGAGCGGACAAGTAGTTACAGAAGCGGGAAAGGTCAGCTTTTAGTAGATTGAAGCAATTTTGTTGCTTGCTCTCCGACGTCTCCATCACCGGACGTGGACAGGTTCAGAGAAAGGGCAAAACCCTCAACTACGATCCACTTGAAAAAGCAGATTGAAAATGACTACTTTTCTTATCTCTGCTTCTATTTTTGCTTGACTTTTTACCCTTAATTTACATTATACGATAAAAACAAAAAAAATGTTTGTGTAAATCAGCAAGGTGTAAATATTTGGAGTTGAAAAGAGGGCAAAAAAGGATTACAAGACGCACGGTCAAAGGGCGACTTCATAAACAAGTCGTTAAAGTACCCCGGGGACTTGTCTTATCGAGATGGTGCTTGCAGTTATTCAAAGCATTCACTGGTCATTTTATTCGAGGGGACTTTTTTTTCTATTTTTATTTATAATGGCCGCGAGAAATTTGAAAATGGTTGATGATGGTGCTGTTGTTAATGAGAGAGGGGTCTTTTGTTGTTGCTCAGTGAACTTTTATCCCAAGTGGGATCAAAATGGTGAGAAGAGAAGAGAAGAGAGGAACCATGTTTAAGTTGAGGCAGCCAGAGCATCATCATCATCATCATCATCACTAGCACTTAATAATAAATCAAATTTATTGCCCACATTCCTCGCCTCGGATGTTAACGACTCAGATAACTGCCTTTAATCTTATCTGCCAGCTTAAGCCAGAATACACTTTTGACGCTGGAAATTAGTCCTCACATAAATTACCGGCCTCGTTTACAACACTTTGGGTTAAAGGCACGTCAAACGCTTTGATAATATATGGAATCAAAGTGAAAAGAGCTATTGATTATTTGCAACAAGTTTCTGTCTTTTTTTTTAAAAAAAAGATTTTTAATTTATTTTTTATAATGTATTTTATATTTTCTAAAGTGAAAATGTGGTATAAAGATGTGATTTTTGTTTTATTGACATTGGAAAGCGTTGAGTTTGTTTTTTCGACACGTTTTGTTTGCTTTCATTTTAGTGACAATATGACACTGCACGCTTGAATGGCGCAACTGTATTTAGTTGTTTGCATTTGGTGACACGCACGTCCTGTTGTAAAACGGCTGGATTTGCTGTTATGGTCGATATGAGTTGGAATTGAGAGAAAAAAAAAAAGATGGTATCTTTTAGGATTTTTCTTGGAAACGAAACAAAATGAAATGAAATTTTGGTTACGGGTGTATGTAGGAAGTGATAAGTCAATGGATGAACATCCTGCGACAGATTTATTTCTAAAATAAGTAACAGGAAACATTAACTGGCTAGAGTTAAGGCTTAAATGACTGGTTTGATTTGTGCCATCACTCGACGCGACTCGGACAAATTACCACGACTCGATTTTGGCCGTAACCCAAATTTTCACTCGGAATAAACTCGTCAAATTGGCCACCTCGTAAAATAGAATTTTCTTTCTTTCTTTCTTTATAGAGATAGCGTTGTGAGCATTTGGCATTCTTTGCACGGGTCGAGTGGGAGTCACCCATCTGTTTGGTCGGAAGCCAATTGGATTGAGTAAATCAGGGGAAATTAGTGGATGAAAGTTTTTTTTTTTCTTTTCTTTCTCTTCTTTTTTCTTATTATGCTAGCGATTTTATCGATTGCGCAAAAGGGTTTTAGTGTCTGCGACAACTGTTGAATACTGTTGAATTAATAATAATAAAAAATGAATCAATATTAATTTAAATATTTTTCTAGCTTCATCTCACCATTCATGAATTACCACAATTACCATTTGGAGCTAAATATCTTTGCGTTTTTGGCAATACTTCACCAATAGAGGCGCAAGTATCGCCTAATGGATTGATTTGCGCAACCCCTGACATCAGCCAAAGACCAGCCATTCCCAAAGATCAAGGCGAGTTATTTTTTTAATTAAAATGTTATTCATTATATTTGATAATTGAAATTTATTTTCAGACCATGTAACTGTATACTTATCGGTGCGTTCTAGTGAAACGAACACTGATTTTGTGAGCAGGAGTTTTCATTATTTTGATTGCAGCATTCACTCAAAGTGAGTTTGCTTTTAAATCGATTTTTTTTTTCTCTCATTCACGTATAACCCTTTTTTATTATTATTCTTTTTATATAGTTGTAAAACGTGCACTAAAAGTCGTTGGGCATGCAGTTGGTGCGTATACGAAAACACGTGCACCAATAACATTACTTCGTGTCAACAAACAGTTATAAGTGGAGAAAATGTAAGTCCCAGTTGAAATTCTTTTTCTTTTTTTTCGAGGTGAGAGAAACAAGGGCAATTGCTTTTTGAAGTAAAAAATATTAAATGAAGAAGGCAGCATTTGTTTCAATTGCAAACTGAAGAAATTGGATTTTTTTAAAACTCATGCATGTGTAATCCTGGAACCCTCCCTCTAGGCACAAGATAAATCTGGTTTTTATGCTTAATTACATGAGTTGGTAGCTAACAACTCAGCCAACCCTCACTGCAAAACCCAATAAACTTTGATTACTCATGCATGAACAAATTTGAATTTTTTTCTTTTCTTTTCTTTTCTCTTTCTTTGTTTTAACATTTGCTCTTTCTTGTTGTTAATAACTTGTTCACATTATTTCGATTGTTATTGAATTTAGAATCCTCGTCAATTTGCAAATCATGGATCTTCGTACTGTCCGCGATTCCGTCCAGGATCGAAAATTCTTCTTCCACACGAGATTCCCACTGAAATCGAAGTGGCCGTTGAAAATTTGGCCTTGCCACAGTTGGGCCAAACAGGTTATCAATGTATTTTGGAAATCGAAGAAGCCAAAGCTGTGGTGCCTGCTAAAATCACTGGAGCGAATTTTGTTGTTTGTGGACGCAGAGCAGTAAGTTATATATAAGCTTAGCTAAATTCAATTCAATTCAATTCAGAATTTTCTCAAATTTATTAGGAATATTGTTTTCAAATATGATATTACCCGATTAATTAACACCGAAATTAATATCTGTGATTAATCAAATGAAAACAAAATTGATTGAATTTTTGAAAATATTTTTATTTTTCCAAATTATAAGAAATTTTCTGCTTACTTTAATAGTTTTCAAACTTATTTTAGATATAGATTTTATAAAAAAAAAAAGGTTAAAATAAATATTTGTACGATTTTTTTTAAAGCGTCTTTTCAACTAATTTATTTTATCTTTATTTTGACAGTATACATATCAAGCACAAACGGGAGAAAAGACAGCCAAGTTGACAGTTGTGTGGAATGGCAATCATTTGGTGGACACCACACAAGGTAATTTGCCAGTTGAGCAACTGCCAACTTTTTCTAGAGACATTTAAATGGGAAAAGAAAAATTGAGGAGACTTTTTTTAAGTTGTTGTTTGCAGACTTTTTTGTTTAAATAAAAAAGAAAAAAGTTAACGATGTGTTTACAACAACAAGTCGTAGCAAAAGGATTTAAAGGGATGAGTTTGTGACATGCGTCTCACTTTTCAAAGACGACGAGTGAATTATGGGGTCGAGTTTAAACTGGGGTTGCTCCAACTTATCCATTTATTACACATCCACGCTAGTTTTGCTCTGCTTGCAACTGATAAGCATTACCGTGCTCTTCGATGAGTTTGAGGATTCAAGAGCTTTGTGATTGATTTCTGATTCAGTCCACATGATTTGAATGGAATTGGTCTCTATCAGCTGTGAAAAATGGATAACAGAAAAGGATTTGAGACTTAAAAAAAATATAAAAAATAAGAAGGGAATGTAGGTTTTATAGATGACTTTGAGTTTTTAAGGGGCAAATTTAAAAGCAAATTGTTTTTCTTTCTTTCTTTGTTTCTTTTGTAAAAAGTTTGCGAATGGTTTTTCCAAAAGATAAAAGTTTTATGTTGGTAGTAAGAAAAAGTAAGGACGGGCAAATTGACTTAATATGTCTTCACAAATTTCAATTTAAAATGATTTTATTTTTTTATTTTTATTCGTTCGAAGTGTGAATTATCATTATAATGGAATAAATGATTTTAAAAAATTTATAGCTATTGAAATGGGGAAGAAGAAAAAAAAAACAAATAAAACTTGGACGGCTTTTTCAATTAATGAATTTAATTTCTAAATTTTTTGTTTCAGTAATTTTATACAAGTGCCCCATCCTCGGTAGTCACCGCGGTCATTCCGACTGCAGCCTTTGCCTCACTCAGGACACCAAGTACAAATGCGCTTGGTGCGATGATTCCTGCGCTTACACTGTTAATTGTCGGAGACCACCTGTAAATGCCTGTCCTAAACCAAGAATCGATCTGGTAAGAAAACAAACTTTAATAAAACATCGTAATTAATCAATTACTCGAGTTATTTACACAACTGATTTTTATCATTACTCATTTTTCATAATCGTTTTTAATCCTATTAAGAAGCTTATTAATCATAATTTAGTTTTATCATCTATTTTGAAATTGGATAAATAAAATTGTTTTGTTCATTTTTAGATCCGTCCACTGAGTGCTCCGATCGAAGGCGGGACTTTGGTGACCATCGAAGGTGGAAACTTAGGGCGCAGTGTCGAAGATGTATCGAATAAAGTATTCATAGGTGATATTCCGTGTGAGTTAGTCGAGTATAACGTATCAGTAAGGTAAATAATAACAATAATAACAAATTATGGATTAAATTTTAATTTTTTATATTATTATTTGTTTCAGAATTGTGTGTCGAGTTGGGCGTAGCAAAAAGGGAGAAATGGAAGCAGCTATTCGTGTTGGCAATAAGGCCGGAGTAACAATATCGAGCGAAAAGTTTCAATACAAAGTAAACAAAATTTAATTAATTAATTAATTAATTGACTGCGTTTAATTAAGTTCTAAATTTGATATGTTTTGTTATTGTAGGACATTAAAGTAACAAAGGTGAGCCCTAATTTGGGACCTCAATCGGGCGGTACTCGTCTCTCCATTCAGGGCAGTCATTTAAACATCGGTAGCAATGTGGCTGTGTATTTGGATGATTTACCGTGCAGAGTGGATAGTTCGTTAACGACCAGTTCTCATTTGAGTTGTCTAACGACACGCTCTACAACTTTCGATCGCGTTATTCAAAAAGTGGTCGTCAGTGTCGACGGAGCTAACAGAACTCTTAATTATTCTTTCACATTCACTCGTGATCCTACCATTAGCAAGATATCGCCCACAGAAAGCTTTCTCAGGTACGTTTGTTATTGTTAAAGCTTTAATTTCAAATTTTATTTAAATGTTTGATTTATATTCTAGTGGCGGTCGACATATTTTGGTCGAAGGCACTGATTTGACTTCGATTCAGCTACCGAGAATGGCTGTATTTCACAAAAGTAAAGCTGTGAACGAAACGGTACGTCCAAATAACTTTATTTAGCATTTTATTACGTTTGTTTATTTTTTGTTTATTATTCTTTTAGAATTGCAATGTGTTGAATCAAACTATTATGGAATGTCCTTCACCACCAGTCAACAAGGCTCAATTACTAAAATTTGCCAGAAATCGTAGACACACTACTGATTCGAAAGATGAATTAAGACTACGAATTGGGTTTATAATGGACGAAGTACAGTCAGTGATGAATTTAGCGGACAACTTCCCGGATGTAAAGCACGAGTTGGTTTACTTTGAGGATCCAAAATTTATACCGTTCGATCGAGATCGAATTAAATTGTACAAAGGCGACACTCTGGTCATCGAAGGGCAGAATCTGAAACGAGCGACCGAGCAACACGAAGTTAATGTTACGATTGGCACTAAACCAT